>CAEFZX010000465.1:0-75504 GCA_903066825.1 Alfaro cultratus | reverse complement strand
ATAGATAGATAGATAGATAGATAGATAGATAGATAGATAGATAGATAGATAGATAGATAGATAGATAGATAGATAGAATTAGACATCTCACAGAGCTTTGTTCAGCCCATCGTCTACACATCAAAGGAGTAGGCAAATCTACCAAACCATGTCTGGCTACATAAAGTGACAGACTGCTTATAAAACAATATTCTGAGTTTTGGAAATTATGGAAGCTCTTAAGACCTAAATACAATTGTAAACCTGTGGTAACTAGTAAGAGATTTATTCAACCAGTCCGACTCAAGCTTTGGCTATTCTTCAAGAAGAACGGGCAAAAACGTCAGTCTTGAGTTGTACAAAACAGATAATCTGTGAATACTTATGCCAGATTGAATCACTTGTTCACAAAATTCTTTTAACTCTATATTCTTTAATATGTCACCACAACTTTATTTTGTTTAAAGAACATAGCCAAGATTTAAAATCCATTTTATGAAACAAACTAGTGAATATTCAATCTAAAAAGAAAAATAAAACATTTTCAGTACTGAATTAAAAGCATTTACATTAAAAACTGTCACAGAAGACCCAAATTACAGTTTTATGCAAGCCATTTATGAATGCACAAATAAATGATAGCAGCAGACAATTCAACTATAATCACAGATCAAAATAGTGCCAGAAAACATTTGATGGTAAAGAATTTGTCGTTAGAGCAACATTATCAGTAACTTGTGTTTTTGATGGTGATCTTTTGAGTAGCGTTGATCTTGAAGTCGCCAACACCTGAGAAAATTAGGTATTTCAATTATTTAACTTCAAAGAATTTAACAGAGTACAGTAATTAATATTGCTGAATGTTACTGCAACAAGTGTGTGTGTGTGTGTGTCTTTACCCTCAGTGAGAACCGTGCCATCAGAAGAAAGGTGCCAGTATCTGCGGTCGCTTTGTCTGGCCTGCTCTCCGTTTACAGCGCTTAAGAATGGTCCCCACAGACTGGACTCCTTCTGAAATCTGCCAAGAAGGATCAGATTTTACTCACTTCAGCAGATTTGACAGAAAGTGACTTGCTGCGGCTTATTAAATGAACTTACGTGAAGCCAACATTCTTCCTCTCAAGCAGCTCCAGGGCTTCCAGAAGGGAGCTGCCCTTTGGCACGACCACAGAGTATGCAGCTGCAGCTCCGCTAGCAGTCACCACTTCCATCATCACATTCACTTTGGTCTCACTTGGTAAAACCACAGCAGGGTCTACAGGCTGTAGCACCAGTGTGTCTGCAAAAAGAAAACAACATGTGAAATAAGAAACAATACGGGTCAAAGTGACCAAAAAAAGCTGGAAGCAATCCTGCACACACCGTCCTCATTGAGGCAGTCCAGAGTTTTTACTGACAGGTAGGTTTTCCTCTGGAGCGCCGGCAGAGTCTGAGAAATAGCCATGGGGTTGTGGTAGGTGTTGCTTCTGGCAGCTGTTCTCATGGCCTCCATTGACGCAGAACAATCTCCAACCTCACTGCCCATTGCCAGTAAAGCCTTGAATGTCAGTAAATCAAGCACGAGTGATTTTTAAGGTTTGATGCAGAAACAAGGAAAGATGGTGAGGACAGAAAACAAATAACTTCTTACTTGAACTGCCAGACCAGTGCTGAACTCATTGCCAATATGACCGTCAGACCTACGAGAGGCCAGAAGCTTCTCCTTGATCTTGTTAAGAGTTAAATTCAGCTCCTCTGCATTGTGTGCATGTGACCCAGAGTTCTTCACGCACTGAAGGGCCATTCCAGCCATAGCATAGGTATCTAGGAGGGACAAAAATGTTGAATTACAAAACAAACAGAGATTTAAAAAAAACTGAAACACTCCTGGTCTGCATGTTGTCAATATGTTGTTACAATACCAGATTTTAAGATGTGAAAGAGCTAAACTGTTTTCACACATTTTGTTGCAATCATCTTACATATTTCAGCTGAAAAACAATTTTTTTAGATAAAAAAGTGCAATAATCCAGTTGCATGGTCTGAAGAGTCTTAAACTAATAGTTTTTAATACAGTCTTCTTTGGTAGGACTCCATGAGCACACCACATCTTGACTTGATAAGATTTGCCTAAACTGCCTTGCAAATGTTCTCTAGATCGGAACAGTTTATTATTTGAATAGTACATCGTCAATGCCGTTTTTTAAATTACTGGTCACAGCTATTTTATTTCACAAATCGAAAACCGTGCAATTTAATCCACTTTACAGGACTGAGTCCAAAGATTTTCAACAGCCCTTTAACTCACCAATACTCTCGGTTTCTCCATGTTTGAAGTGCTCATTATCTGCTGCTTTGATGAGCTTGTGGCTGACATGATTGCTGACCCTTATGCCACTCACACAGAGAGCAAGCACACCCAGGCTGTACTGGTAATGGTTGGTCAAAGGGCGGTGGCTGACTGCAAGACGAAAGAAAAAATAAACTAAATGACATAAAACTTTACTAAAGTATGCTGTTTTGGCATTATGGTGTCCTGCTGAGCTTGAATCAGTTAATAATTGCACTATTCTTGGATAATTTTATGTTAGTTATGCCTTTAACTGTTTCATTTTTGCTGTTCAGCATGTTGAGAAATAGTTTTCTTTCTGAGAGACAATTCACAGCAGTGAACTCTGACCTCATGCAGCAGGACAGTAAAACAAGTTTCTGCAAACGTTTTAGAAAAAAACTCATCCTGTGAAGGGAAATCTTACAGGCGATGTGATCTTTCTCCTCCTCCATCTGCCTCTTCAGGTGTGTCAGCAGTGTCTCACTCTTGTCATTTGCAGTGAAGCTGATGGTGTTGAGGTCATAGCAGGAGGACTTCAGGGCAAGACTATACAGCGCCATGACGCCAGTCACAGCCTGGCCGTTTGAGAGTGAGCTGAAGGTCGTCAGACAAAGTTAAAAACAATGGATGTTCATAATTTCGCACAGAACGTCAATGAACTGTTATGAAACATGGAAAAATACGTTTGAATGTCATCGTGAAGTTCATTTTTCAGTTTGTTGAGGTGATCTGTCTCCTTGGCTTGGTTGTGGTGATGAGACAGTCGAAGAGCCAGGTGCACGCTGGGATTGGGAAGTCCTTCCGGGCTTTCCAGAGAACGAACAAGATTCCTGTTGAGTGTCAGGAGCAGCTCAGAATTGGATCCTTCAGTATCTGGAACAAATTTTGTAAAAAAAAAAAAAAATAATAAAAAAAAACTTACAGGGATGTCTCTGTGTTTTTGCTGACATCAACAAGAACTTTTGGAGCATTGCGAAACCCCAATAAGCTGCATCAGCAGTTAAGATTAAGAGCAAATTACAGAATCCCTCTACCCAGATAAACTCATTACAAGTGAAGAAATTACATGAGGCAAAAATAAAAACACCTTTCTACTCTGCTGCTTGTGATTGTTTTTAAAAGGTTCAGCATTCTACAGATTTGTTTAGTTTTTGATGGAGCTGCCTGCAGGTGCATCATTCAGTAAACTGGATGGCATGAACTTGCTCTAAAATAGGGTTATGATGTTTTGATTTATATCTTTATATAGTTAAAGATAGACACCAAATATATACAAAATCCAAATTATGAAACTGGGACTCAGAACACCCAGGCCCTCTTTCTTAATAGGAACTGACCTAGACATTATTTTGTGGAGGTCGCCTCTGTTAGATTTACTGACAGACAATTTGGGGCATCATCTGTAGTATTGCAGGTGCTGCATCAATCTGTAAATGTGAATAAAGAGCTCAGCAAATAAAGCAATGCTCTCCATACTGATTGGTCAATAATTTAGCTCTGACATATGATCATGAGATAAACATCATAGTTGAATGGATGAGATCCTAGGTGCAAGCAACTAAAATAAACTTCTCCTGTACAACAGATTCAGGTAAGGAGCTCCATAAGCCATCAGAGGAGCTAAAAAAATACAGGGGCCATTTAAGATGGTGTGGGGATCTGACCAGGATACCTTCAGGGTGCCTCATTTTGGAAAATTTTAAAGGCACATCCCAATGGGGAGAGACCCCAAGACAGAGGGGCTAAAAGTCTCCTCTGGCCTGGGAACATCTTCAAGATCACCCAGTATGAACTGGAGAGTGTTATGAGGAAAGATGTCTGGCCTACTCTCTTCAACCTGCAGGCTGCTTATTGTCTCATAAGAGGAAGACATCGAATGGATGGGCCTTAGCAATGACATTAGTCTCAAAAAGGTTACCATGCACATTGACTGTGCTTGTTCAACTAAGTAAAATAAATAAGAAAAAAAATCTATAAAATCCTACATTTATTTTAATACTAACCCCATCCCTACGTTTCAACAACAATAACAAGAAAACACTCAAAATTACTCTGATTTATTCATGTTATACTAGATAAATGATTTCTGAAACGTTTTTGTTTCTATTTTAATTTTAGGTTTTTATCCTTAAGTCTACAGTGCTCAAAGAGTTTCTGCCAACTGGGCGAGATTGAAGAGTCAAAATTTTGAAGATTGCAAAATCTGAGAATTTCCAGACTTGGTCGCATCACAATTAAGGTAGTTTTAAAAAGTGTTTACTGTTTTCAAGATAAATATTTAAAAGCTACTTACCACACGGCTTGCTAGAGGCAAAAGCCAGCAGTCCGGTAATAATTACTAAAGCCAACATTCTTGCTGTCCAAAAAGAAAACAAAATAGAAAAATTTAACAGCACAAACATTCGCATGACATTGAAGCATTTCACACTATTAGAACAGTATAATCTGGAAATATTAGCAAGATATAGACACAACACTGCTGCTACCTCAAATAGTAAGACATTGTTATAGCAGTAATTTGCTGTCAACTTTAGCCATATAGCTGTAAAGAGAAGCTTATTACCTCCTGAGTATCCAATGCGAAGAATTCGAGCTGAGTGGGAGAAAAACAGAGCGACAAATGCTTACAACGCTTCGGCCTCACATGACCCATCATCTGAGATGACACAACTTCGAAAAAGTTGAAGAGTTCATCGTCTCTTTAAACATAAATACAGCAGGAAGTTGGAAAACCATATGAAACAGTTAGATGATTGCGATTGGTTAGAATTCGAGGCGCTTGTGAGGCTGAGCCAATCAAAGTTAGAGTTGGGAGGGCGATATTTTTATTACTTTGAAAACTTTGAAAAGCAGAACCTTTTAATAATAAAACAACTATTAGATATAATTACTGGTTCTTCACGCAGAGCTGTGTATGCTAACTTATCGATGCAACCGGTTGTGTTGACGAAAACGAATCTCTGTAGAGTGTGGCATAACTACGTTACCCATAATTCACCTGTGCCCCGTGCGTAGCTCACGCTCTTTCTAGAACCTCGACGAGTCTTCCAGCGTAACAGTTTTTTTTCATTCGACGTCAGGTTGACCCGTCCTACTTTCAAAGCCTTTCACACACACCACACACAATAAGGCGTGTGGTGTACGAGCCATTTCTGCTTAGCCGAGGTTTAATTATTTTATCGGGTCTTATCGCCTTGCGTCTGCAGATTCTGTTATTGTCTGCTAATGACCGCATTAAACAGAGAAACCGCGAGCTGTGCGGAGAGGAGCTAGCTAAACATCGACAGCAACAAACGGCGAGGGGGCAGGGCAGGTTCACAGGTCAGCGCTTTAACTTGTGTTTTTCTGAACTTGTGCAAAACTATTAGTCACCTCAATGAGGATTTTATTACGATGCATTGTTTAGATAAGTAATACCCCAACAAGATACAAGAGATAAATCCCGTAGTGGCATGTTGGTGACAGCTACTACGTGTGTCTTGTACGTTGTAGAAAAATGTTTTTTATTTTTTTCAAGCTGATCTAATTAGCATCAGTTCTGATCTTTCAGATTGACACTTCTTATAACCACCTGCCTCAAATCAGCCCTTCCACTGGTTCTTCATGCACACCCTCTTCCCTCGGCCAGTGAGCTGGGGTGTCTACCAGCCATGTATTCATTTTCGGGCCCCACTACTCTGCCTGAATTTGAGTTGGGACCTCCGAGTACCTCTGACAGCCTTCAGAGAGAACTAAACTCAGACAGGTACTGATTGGTATGTTTTTGACTCAGGTTTAGCGCCGATAGTTGACCAGGAATGCATACAGGAATGTTTTGTTTTTGACATGTTTGTCTCTGCTCCACAGCAGCTGGGAAACAAGGCGCTTTCGCAAGCACAGGAGACTAGATGATGAGTAAGTGAGCAATGTGTTGTGAATAATAATTGTAACCCTGCTATCAATTAATCTTATTTGAATTTTATGCGATAGATTAGCATAAAGAGGCACATGTTTGTGAAGTAGAAGTTTTTAATGTTTTTATTTTAATAGTAAAACTGAAAATTATGATCTGCATTTGTTTTCTGTCCTCCCGACATTGGTTTTGTAGGATCATCTTTTGCTGAGATGCTTCCATTTTGCCAGCTTTACACATCTTGATACTAATAAGATGATCTAAATCAAGTATGGATAGAGAAAGTCTGATGAATTTGTAAAAGTTGCCACTTTGCATTTCGATCTGCGTTTGGCTGGCTGTGAGCTACTTTGTTTTGCTCTGTCTCATAAAATTCATTTGAAAATACACAAATGTTGTGTTTTTAATGTGACAAAATGCGAATGTGTAAATGTGTAAAACATTTCACGCTGGCATATTCTAACATATTTTCTGCTTTGTCAGGGGTTGCAGTGCCAAAAAGCGGAGGTTAATGCCTGAAACAGAAGTGGATATTTTGGTGAACACTTGTCCTGCTCTGTCAGCACAGCAAGTCCCCCTTGCTCCTCCACAGCCATGTTCAGCACATCAGAGCCTCACTTTGCCACAGCCCTCTTCTGTCCAGCCCCGAGCTGAGATGGAGAGCCCCTGCATGGAGATCGAAGCGGCTCACAGGAAACTGCAGGAGATTGAAGACAGGTGTGGAGCAACTTTCTGCCTGCTTGTCCTCAAGTTGAGTCAGAAATATATAACCACTAACGCTTGTGCATTCATACATAATCCGCTGTCAGACTTTCAGACCAAAGTCCAAACTTTGGGTGATTTTTCACTTGCTTTTACTTCCACCTTGGTAATATACATATTTCCCATTGAGTCCTGCAGTTCACTCCATTTATTTCAAACAGAGGGGCTTTGTTTCACTTATCAGTTTCGGTAATTTTTCTGTTGGGTTCAGCACATGACTACCTTGTGTGACTGCATTTGTTCACTATGATGTTGATGTGTTGCAGAATAATCCTTGAAGATGACGATGAGGATCTTGATGTAGAGCCGGTCCCGAGGCGGCCGGTTCTGGTCATCTCAGACAGTTTGAAGGAGGGCCTGCAGCGCGGCATCAGTGACATTCTCCCCCAAACTGTGGCCCAGTCTGTGTACGTACTCCATGCTCATTTCCATAACCCTTTAACTCCTGAAGCAGAAATGTATACCGTGCCCTCCACTGTTACTTTCACTCCTTAGTGTATCTGCACCACCGGAATGCCATGTTCTCTTATGTTACTGGTTTTGAAGAGTAGCTAAGACAAAAGATCTTCGAGTCATATTTATTCTCCAAGGAAACATGGAAACAGTGTTTCTGATCATTTTAAAACGGTTAAAATAGCTAATAGGTATTGTTAGGAGTTCTTTTATGTATTTGAAAAATACACTGCTAGCATTTCTTTTGTGACTTCCGGCCCCCGTTCAGTAATTTATGTTATTATGTTGCAAACTACAAACCCTGAGATGTAGGAAGCAACAAATCATCATAAGTTCAACTTAATCAGAATTACTTTAAACTTTCCCACATGCCTTTAAAATACCTTCAAAAGAATCTTGCTCCTAAAATCAAAGCACTTTGTTATGCTAGCCTGCCTGCTTCTTCATCATTGGAAAATGTAAAATAAATTGGGTTTTACATTAACCTAAGAACGTTATGGCTATTAAGCAATGATATTGTTAATCATTATAAACTGTTAAAGTGGAATTTTACTAGATATTAATTATGTTAAATCTTAGGTATTAAGTTTTATTATGTGGTCATAAAAAGGAAGTAGATCTAATTTACTGAAACTTGAAGAAACACTGATTTTTTTTTAATATTTTCCCCCTACATTTACACAAATTAAAAACAAATTTAGTTTTGGTGAAGGACTCCAGAAAGGTCCAGCAAACTAGCTGTGTTTCAAGAATCTTCTGAGATCGTCATAAAAGCATTTTTGGAGATTAATAAATTTACGTTTGACTATAACAATTATCTATATAATGTCCATCTGCTGTGACTTTTTTCCCTTCATTCTCTCCTTCCTCTTGACCCCAGGAGTCCTTCAGGCATGGAGCTGGTCCTGTGGCGTCCTCCAGAAGATCCCTTCTGCCAGAGGCTGAAGGACTCGCTACAGAAGCAGCGTAAACAGCAGACGGTCGTCCGGCAGCTCCCAACTCCGTGTTCGTCTCCCAGCCCGCCCCTGAGACCCTCCTGTCCACCTGCAGAGACATGCGCACCTATGTACAGCTTCCCTGTGCTCCACAACTCAGGGGAGGAGGACATGGAAATTTAACCTCGAAGCCAAAGTGAAAGACTGGACAAGCGTCACAGAATAAGCTAATCGGTTGTGTTGTGATCTCCTGTTGATCTTGAGCTTGTTTGTGCGTCATTTATTTGCCACACATTGTTTTTGTGGACAGATATGTGAGGATTAACGTTAACAGTGTTATTGATGTAAACCTTGAAGGCCTGTAAACTTGCCGCCTTACTAGCATTCACTCATAAGTTCGAGGCATTTTGTTCATATGAGTGACCAGCAGCACACTGATGTAATGTAAATATGACTTATGTTACTGTTGACCATAGGTGTGCAATGCCTGGATCTTCTCTGCAAACTTTAGGGAGTCCCTACAGAACACTAAAAGCTTGACTTCCTGTTTACCGTAATGTTGTGGTGGAGGAGTAATCCTCATTCGCAGAAATGCTCTTTGAGCTTTGACTTTAAGAACTCAGTTGTTTCGTGATAGAGGAGTAATCTTCCTCTGGTTCAGATATTTGCCACATCTGTGACCTTTGATTACTTTGTAATGAATTCTGCAAAGGCATTTTTTTATGACTTGCGTAAACTTTGCATTTGTACATTGCCATGAAGCATTGTTACTTCTTCTGTTTTATAATAAAACATGGTTCATGCAGAGGTTTTTAAAAACATTTCTCTACAGTTTTCTTAAAATGTAGAGAAGTTGAATACATTTTTAGGTTACTGCTGTTCATTGGTCAGAATGAGAATGCCTGCCTTCACTAAAATGAATGATTTTGTCTGGCTGTAGACCTCAGATTAGAATATGAACAAGGTCATTTCTATTTTCCTATTTCTAAAAGTAAAAATTGTATTGCAGAATTATTAGTCCAGTTAATTTTTTCATATTTTCAATCTGTGGCTGCCAAGGTATTTTGCGTCCATGTTTGAACACTACAAATATCCACTCTATATTTATGGTGAGGTTTTGTTTTGATGTTTTCCAAATTAATCCCTGTGATGAAGTGGCGTCTTGTCACCATTTGACCTCTGGAGATAAGCAACAAACTCAGATGAGCTAGCAACAATAAGCAGCTAAAAATTAGATGAATTAATTTTCCAAATGGGCTATAAATTCTTATATTTCTGGAGAACTTAGTACTTAATATGTACTTGCAGAAAGGCGTCCCTTTCTTTTCCTGAACATTTCCATAAATGTCATTATTTAGTTTGACTTTGGCATGTGAAACATTACACGAGGGTTTCCTCACACATGATAGTTTTATTAGGTTATTTAACAAAAGTGACATGATTTAATTTACAGTTCACTGTATCGACTGGCCATGGAAGATCCCTTTTCTCAGCACAGATGAATGCTGCCTTATGTCACAGTGACCTGCCTTTTATTCTTCTATCACATGCAGATGTAACAGTGAGTGAGTCATAATCACTGCCACTGATTGGCTTTAAAATACATTCAATATCATTTCAGCTGTGTGGTTTTGGAGTCACACCACAAAGAATGCTTTTACAAGGAATTAACTCAGTGAATATTAATCCACATTTTTAAAATATTTAATTATAAAAAATTGGCACAGCATGTCTCTTTTTTCTTCCTCTTCTCAATTTTGCTCTAATTTGTTAGAGTCTATTATAAAATATGAATGGGCCAAATTTATTAGTGCTTTTCTGGAATACTTACAGCTCCAAGCACTTTACACCAGACTCTTAAAAGCCATTCAAACTCACATCAGTACAGATCTGAGGCCTTAGTGCCTTGCCCAAGGGCATATCATCATGTGGCAGGAGAAAGATGGAATCAAACCCTCAACTTACTTTACCCACTGATCCACCTTTGCCCACAGAAGAGTTGGGGTTCCAAAGTAAGACAATACAAAAAACTCCAAGGGGTGTAAATACTTTTGCATGCCACTGCACAGCCTGTGATTATACTTAGCAGTGAAATATCCTCAACAATCTCCTTTGGGTAATCCCCCTCTCTCTGTTGTCAGAGAGGATCCTGATACATCAAAGCTAAGTGTGTCTGGGAAAGCCAGATTTTCTACTTGGAGCTGCTTCACTCTGCTCTGCAGGGAGCAAAGAAGCTGAAACAAAGAGACGTCTGAGGGGACGTGTGCAGCAGCGCAGACCACTGTATGATGCAAGTGGGAGCAAACAGCCTCCTGAGATTCCTGATGGAAGAAAGGCGAGAACAGGAACAGTGTTAGCGTGTTTATTGAAGGAATAGGTGAGAGAGTCGAATGCTAACACATCATCTACCTTTGCCCCGGACATGGTGCTTCTGTCAGGACTTGCTTCTTTCATCTTTGATCCATTTCTGTAAAACAATCATGGAGACTTTTGAAAGCTGCCACAATGAGTAATAAAACACGTTTAAGTCTGCAGGTAACGATGCATCTACTGTGCAGTTTTAGATTGAAACAGCACTTTTTACATTAGCTGGTTAGTTACTGTGTTATTTGTTACCTGCACCTCATCAGTGTTGTCTTGCACCTGTGGGATGGAAAACGTTTGAAAGTGTTTTCATGGGTGCACAGCCACGACTGAAGTGAAACATGCAATGGACATGTTGTAGGGATGATTTTGCGTCACCTCTCCAGATCAGCCATCAGCTGCTCGGCAAAGCTGTCTGTGAAACGAGCCGCAGTCTGCTGCTTCCACTGAGCCGTGTTGATCTGAAGCTGCCTCAACTCTTGCTCCCGGGCCTTCAGCTGCCTGCAGTGAGACGCTGCCGCCCCTCCCTCAGACCCAGGAACACGTTTCAGGCTGCAGAACTCCTCAATGTGCTCCTCAATACAAGGTAGAATAAAAAAGAATTTCAGCAACTGTCTAAAACTATTTGTGTATGCTTAAAAAAAAAAGTGTTTGTATTCAAAGTTTGCACCTGAATAAGATGTGCCTTTAAAGCTTGATCTTTCTTTTGCCTGTGGAGGTTCAGTTCTTGCTGCCGAAAGGAATATTAAAATATAGAGATGCATTTACAGTGAGTGCCTCAAAGACGTGTTCATCACTCTTGTCCTTTTTCAACATTTTGTCATGTTCCAAAGCAAAGATTTTATAGTATCCATCCATCCATCCATTTTCTAACACCCTTGTCCCTAATGGGGTCGGGAGGTGCTGGTGCCTCTCTGGCTAATGTTCCGGGCGAGAGGCAGGGTCACCCTGCACAGGTCGCCAGTCTGACGCAGGGCGATTTTATAGTATCTTCGGAGGATTTCATAAAATCAATCAACACAAACAGTGCATAATTAAGAAGCAAATTGAAAAAAAGATACTTTGTATTAATAACTGAGATGAAAACGGTCTGAAAAGTGTGGCATGCATTTGTTTTCAGAGAGTTTTTAATATAAGTCAAGTTGGGGAGACGGCGTCTAGTGGTAGACGATGCAAAACGTTATGAATGACTAGAAAAACACCCGACTTCATCCTGAACACACCATCACCATCCTGAAACAGTGTTGGCAGCATCATACTGCGGGGATACCTTCATCAGTAGAAATATGGAAACTTATCAGAGTTGATGGGGACATGGATGGAGATGAATACAGAGCAAACCTGGAAGAAAAGTTCTTAAAGGCAGCAAAACACCGAAGATTTTAGTAAAATGTGTTTTCACCAGCACTCTCCATCCATCCTGTCTGAATGAGATTTAACTATTTGTCAAAAAAATATATATTTGAAACCCATGTAACTTTTTTTCCATTTCACAGCTTAGTACAACTTTGTGATGAACTGTCACTTAAAAACCCAATAAAACACATTAACTTTTGTGCAGCACTACAAACCTAATATGAAGCTGTTGAAGTGTGAATATTTTTGCCATGAAGATTAGAAATCCTCAGCTCCTACCATCACTACCTGATCTCCTTCCAGCTCTCTGTAGAGTTGCAGCTCTCTCATCAGGTTGTCTCTCTCCGCTTGCAGAGAGTCTCGTTCCTCCTGCAGACCCATCAGCTGCAGCTCCTTCCGCGCCAACATTTCGCCCAGTGTTCCCACCTTGATCCTACATTCTCCCAGTTCGTGCTGGAGCTCGCTGACTTGAACATCAGGGGGCTAAAAGTGAGAAGCAGAAAAGCAGAAGCAACATGTAACCTTTCACCCAAAACTGTTCAACATCTAAAGTAAGATAGAAAAACATTACAAACTGGTGAAATATTTATTTTAAATGATATCAGAATGCTGCATTAATCTGAACTGGAAAATCAAAACAATGTCTTTTTCATCTCCTCAAATAGCACAGCATTTTGAACAGCGATCATTGCAGTGGCTCAGAAATACTTCTAAAAATAAAGCTGCACAGCTTTATTTTTATTATAACCAACCTAAATATCTAACAGAGATCCAGAAAACTACTGCCTGTAAGACGAAAACCCATTTTTGGACAAACTAAGACAATGAGGGAGACTGTGGTCTGATTGATGACAAAGAACAAATCTTTATTTGCATCAAATGAAAACTGGATATTACAGCAAAAGCAAACTAAAAGTGATTCAATTTCTGAATAAAACATTTGATTTTATTCATAGGTTTCAGGCGCTAACAAATCCTTTCAATGTTGTTTTATTCATATTTTGTACGGGATTTGACTTTGATAGTGATAGGGTGACCAGATTTGGGTTTCTGAAAAGGAGGACACGTTTTTTTGGGGGGGTGGGGTTGGGGGGAGGAATTTGCCAGGAATATTACTCTCTTAAGGGGGGGGGGGGATTTGCCATACAAAGAAACCTGGAATGGAGTAGTGGAATGGAGTGGCAATGTAATCACAATGCACTGTAAGCTATGTAATGTGTTTTGAGGCAGTTGACCAAAATCCCGGACGATTTTTAAATTCCCCCCGGACATTTTTTTAGGTCTGAAAAGTAGGACATGTCCGGGAAAAAGAGGACGTCTGGTCACCCTAGATAGTGAAAGAAGAGAGCGTCACCTCCTCAGTCTGATGCCTTTTCTCCAGCTGTTTCTGCTGACATGCACATCTGTTCAGCAGTGAACTCCCTGCCTCTGTGGCTCTGTGCAGCTCCTCATGAAGCTCCTCCAGCTGCTGCTCCACGAAATCATTAATGAGTTACAAATATTTTGAAACACATTTGCAGAAAGACAAATATATATTTTTGCTCCTAATTTTGTCAAATCCAAGACAAATATTCACTTTGCTAAACTGAAAAACAAAAAAAGCAGCATTCCTATGATAATTTATTTTTTGTTCTCAGTTGTGATTTGATCCATTGCAGTGACGTTTTAATGTGATTCTGTCTGAGAAACGGTGCAAGAACAGAAGAAATCAAATTAGTCATTTAAAACCAAAAACAGGATTTATTGTTGAACTACCTTCTTCCAGCAGAACACAGTTTTCAGATGCGACTCTGTCTGACTCTGCAACTGCTGTAGCTGGTACCTACACACACACACACACACACACACACACACACACACACACACACACACACACACACACACACACACACCGACGCACACGCACACATATGCACATTGTTTCACTACTTGAGTAACCAAAACACAAGCATGAAGATTTAACTTTGTAGCAAACAGATTATTTCTCTGACCTGCTGTTTCTCAGAACAAACTCCAAAGATCTTTTCTCCTTCTGCATCCAAGTCGTATCTGCAGACAGTTGTTCTAGCTGCCGAACGGTTTCCTGCGTCATAAGCAATAAACTGAGGCCTCAAACTGCAGTTTTAATCTTATGTCCTTTTCTTAAACAAGGCAACATACCTTCTTTTTCTGTCGGAGTTCAGAGAGACAAAGCTCAACTTCTTTCAGCTGAATCCACTTTGATCTGAGTTTCTTCTCCTCGTTCTCACATTTCTAAACAAAAAGCAAAACATTGGTGCAGACACAGGGTTATTTCTGATAAATATTGTAAAGAGTGAGCTCTATTCTTACACGTCGGCAGTCAAAGACTTCCTCTTTCATGTTGATGCAGTCTGACAGCTGCCTCTCTGATGTCCTCTCTGGAGTGGACGTCCTGAAGAGGTTTTTAATGTCTTCACAGCTATCTTTATTTTCACTAAAAAAAATAAATACAAATGTGAGAAACTGAAACACACACACACACACAACAAGGGAGTCACAAAACCTTTAAAATGTTGAAAATCACAAAATGAAGAGTTTTAAAAAAATCTTCTACATACCTGTTAGTTTTTCTGTTGTTCTGCTGACTGTTGGAGGACGCAGAAAGACTTTTCATCTGTTCGTGTCCATCAGAGAATCTCCTCGCTTTGTAATTACAAAACAAACAGTTTGTTTATTGTTTAATAAAATGTAGTCATTTTTTTTATTTACCTGCTGTAAACTGAGTTTCTCTCTCTTCCTCTCCAGCTGAGTCACTGTCACCGTGGACAACACAGATGTCATTCAAATCACCAACATCCTTCATGAAGGAGCAACACCCTTGAGAGGGAGTGAAAAAGGTTACAAACATGTTTATGAGTGTTAAATATATGGATTTTAAAACATGTTTTACATTCGTTTTAATCTTTATTTAAAGTTTTGCATCCAGCATTTTTTTTTTTTTTTTGTCCTTTACGTTTCCTCTTTGGCTCCTGCTGCGCCTACCTGTCCACCTGACCTGCTGCCTGACGTCCAGATCAAGATCGCCGGCAGTCGACATGTTGCCAAAGCTCCATGATGCAACTCCTGGAACAGAAACAAAACACATACTGCCTGTGGTCAACTGGCATCCTGACGAACAGAATTCATACATTTCTGTCACAGATCTACATTTTTCCAAATTCAAGTTTGACCTGTTCAGATTGGACTTGAAGAAGGGACCTACGGGAATTTCATTTTGCCAGAAAGTCATTCAATTAAAAAAACTCAACTCAAATAATAATAAAATAAAAACTTCAAAAATACTTTTATTAATCCCAAAGGGAAATTAAATGTTGTTGTAACTCCTCAAGGATTAACTCTAACAAGTCAAACACAATAGTTATGCAACTGTAGAGAACCTGATTTGAATCAAAAACACGTCAGGATAAACAGATTGACGTCCATCTGTGCAGGGGAGCATTTTTTCACGCCACCTGGAAAAACTCAGAAGATGCACGACGACATGTAGTTGTCAGAATGCGCCTACCGCTGCTGCTGTCTCCAGGCCTCTGTGGTGTCTTGTTTCTTTCTCCGGCTCCTGCCTTCTCATTACGGTGCGACATATTTACTCCACAGCTGTCAGAAAGAAACGCACCGTCTTCCCTTTCTGGATCAGATTTGTTCGACTGCAAACCACGAGCCATCACCGTGTCACTTGTTTTCGACCTTCTTTTCTCTGGGCGTTGCCAGTTTTGACCACTTTCATGAGTGTCACTGTCAGAGATTTCTGTCCGCTCTGTCTTGTTCTCACTGTCTAATTGATCCGTATTTCCAAATGGAAACAGGTCTGTTGTCTCCCCTTTGAAGCTTCTTCCAAATTCCTCAGAGCAGATACTCTCTGAAAGAGGAAGCGTCTCTCCAAGAAGCCTCTGAAGCCTCCAGACAACCTGATCCCAACAAAATTCAGTTTCCTCTTTGCCCCTGAGGATTACATCCAGACTTCTTCTGCTTTCCTTGTTATTAACAGAAACATCCCAGAAGGTCAGCGTATTTTCTGGGGAAGAGAAGGAAACATTGCAACTACAAATTTCAGTGTCATACATTTACATTGTGAGATGAAGAACTAAAATCAGTGCATTATTGTGGAGTTGATGCAAAAATTATGTGCATTTTTTTTTTTCTTTTTTCAGAAATAAAACCTGGAGCTTTTTGATATTAAAAAATGGTAAAGTTAGCCTAGAGGTGCAAAACTGGTAGAGGCGTTTACTAAGATTTGAAGTAGAAATACAGAAAAAAATGGGTTCTGGAAACTCAGGGTGAGTTGAGTTTGTTTTGAATAAATAAAAGTAAATAAATAAATATTGAAACTTTGTGTACATCCTCATAATGTTGCTTAACCATTTGCTTCAACACCTAGTAATTAATTTCTGCATGCGTATGTGCCTGCAATAACACAAAAGGGGAAACGTTTAAAAAAAATGTTTTTTCCAATAAAAGTATCACCAGTGAATTTCTTTATCCCTGGAATGTGAAATGAAATGCAGGTTTTATTAGTTTGAGTTTTGCTTCAGACTCCCATCCCCCTCAGAGGAGCTTATAAAAACCAAACATTTGTTGTCACTTGTGTGGAAAGAAAAATGTAATTTATTTTCTGGTGAATATATGGCATTACCGTTTTTTCCCTTTTGTGATGTAGGAACCACATCACTTTTTGGTTTTGGAGACATAATCTGCAAAACAGCAGATAATGGATATTTCAGGATATTTGCTGAAATAACTTTTAGTTAAAATATTATAGGAGAGAAAATGGACAAAAAAGAGCGTTAGCAGACCCGCAGCTGATCAAGTTGTTGATCTATTGCATCTAGGAGGAGGTCACAGTGATCCGGTCTGGGAGTCAGACGATCCGGTCTGAGAAAGCCGTCTTTTTGATCTGCATCCAAGAGAGGAAACAGCGGCTAAACATAAGGAGCAAATTTACAACAGAGTGACAATAAAGAATGCTTTAAAACTTCTGACCAGAGCAAAGAAGTTTGCTGATCTCTTTTGCCTCTCTGCCCTCTTCGTAATGGCCAGCCATGCCCTAAATCTGCACAGAAACAGTCAGCTGTTTTTCTCATACCAAACAGATTTCTGTCCCCAGTAGGAACCAGTGTTTCAGGCCGACCGGC
Organism: Alfaro cultratus; assembly: GCA_903066825.1. Classification (NCBI taxonomy): domain Eukaryota; kingdom Metazoa; phylum Chordata; class Actinopteri; order Cyprinodontiformes; family Poeciliidae; genus Alfaro; species Alfaro cultratus. The sequence continues at coordinate 58,302 of CAEFZX010000465.1, read as the reverse complement.
AGCCATGATTCATGTGAGAGTGAGGAATGTTGTTGCCCAGTTGACAAGGAAACCTGGTCAGCTTGTTGGGAAGCTCTTTCACCAAGGAGACTCTCTCAGTTCCTCCCTCACTCATAAATGAGCTTTAAAGACAAAGGGTGTAATGTTTTACTTAAATGCCTTAATACAAGATTTTGCATTGACGTGAAAACCTCTGTAGCTTCATGCTTAAAACGCAGTAAAACACAAACAAACTCAAAATTGTGTTGTTTTTTTTCATCTACAGACAAATTTGATTTGGTGCCGACAAACTTATTAAACACTTATTAGCTCCCCTGGATGCTGTTGGAAATTATTTAGTAGCAAAATGCGGATTGGTAAATGTCAGAGCTAAGAAAGAAAAGAAGAAAGAGAGAAAGAGAGAAAGAGAGAAAGAAAGAAAGAAAGAAAGAAAGAAAGAAAGAAAGAAAGAAAGAAAGAAAGAAAGAAAGAAAGAAAGAAAGAGAAAAAGCAAGCAAGAGAGAACTTATTTGTTGCCTTGTCACTTACCTTTAAGCAGACAAAGTGAGTAAAGTTGCTCCAGATCCTGACTCCTGCAGTAGCTAAAGAAAACCTGCTGCTGTTGAGGGAAATCTAGGAAAACTAGTTGCTATGGAAACACTTAAACAGCTCCCACTTGCACATGTGCAGTCAGAGCTGAAAGAAAAAGGGGCACTAACATTAGTATCAGAGTTTCTGACTAGAATCCACAGAGGAAACTAACAATCCAGGACATTTATTGGACTTTTAGGGACTTTCTACGGAAGAGGATTAGGGCCACCGGGAAAAAAAATAAATAAATAAAAAATTCTGACTTTAAAGAATTCTGAGATTAAAGTCAGAATTTTTTTTTTTTTTTTTTTTTCGGTGGCCCTAATCCTCTTCCGTAACTTTCTGCTGTACATTTGATCCATGCAAAAAATATTATGTGAAATATGTTTGATTGAATGGGTTAAAAAGAATAAAATACATGTCATTCATTGTTGACTCTCACAGAATTGAACCAATGCACACATTCTTCTGAATCAGAAAGCAATCACCAAGTCAATTATTAGGAAAAATTTATTCAAAAAAGAAATGAAAATGAGACTAAATTTAAATTTCTCCTTCATCCCTTTTCAGAGCCCATGGTGGGAAAACGGCTCATATGTTTATTGATTTTTGGAAGGTAACTCAACTGCTGAAAGTTTGATGCATCAGACTTTAATTTCTCCTGGCAGTGTTCCTCATACCTCCAGTTCACTAATATTCTTTGGGTTTCTGTGCTGTCATCCCCGTTTTAGATCTTGGCAGAGACGTCTAACAAAATTTATGTCTGGCCACTATGATGACTGCTCTAGTACAAAGGCTCTCATTCCTGCAACTGACTTCTTTAAGATATTCAGCCACCTAGTCGGAGCTGATAGCAGCTTCATGGCCAGCAGAGGGAAGACTGGACTCGTTTTTGTGTTTTAATTGATCTGGACATATTGAAAAGGTGCATAAGCACATAATTTCAAAGGTTATTGTTTTATATGTCAGACAGTGTCTTTTGTAGAAAAGATTATTTGTCTGACACCTTAAATACTAATTTTACACTTAAAGAAAATGACATTCGCATTTGCTGTTGGACTTTTTTACAGTAAAAATTCTAAGGAAACAACTCGAAGGTAAGAGTAATTTCTGTGTGGCGAAGCTTTCAATCAAAAAAGGCTAAATGGATCTCCAGCTGTCAACCTTTTATTCTGCCACAGATCTGAGCAGCTAGTGAGGAGGAACCATCTTCATCTCTCATGAATTATGTTCATTATGGAAACACGCAGCATGAAGATACCAACATGAGAATAAGGAATGAGTTAATGAAAAATTTCCAAAGTTTTTCATTAACTTTGAACTCATCTTCTTTTCTCTTTTAGTCTTTAAGTAGTCTCTTTTACTACTCAGACACTTTGGTTGTTTTTACCCATTTCAAGGCAAACAGCTGCTCAGTTTGAAGCATCAACAACTTTGACAGACTTACAGTCATATTCAATAAATTAGAATATATGTCCCGATTAATTGTCAGATTGTAAATACCTTTACAAGCAGGTATTAAAGACACTTTTCATTAAGCTTACATGTTTGTATTCTTTTTTCTTACTGATCTGATGTATTATTCAAATTTTAAATGGTCATAATTATCAGAAATAAAGGCTGGAAACCATCCATCTGTGAGTAATTAACCTGTATAATGAGATTCACTTAGTGATAAAGCTTATAAATAAATAGATTTCTCATTCTAATTGATTGATTGGATCTGAACATTCACTGTGCTGTTTCTGAAGGTGCCAAGTACGATGCAGGCCACTTCACCATCAGCCACTGAAGTCGTGATATTCTGAAACATACTGATCCAAATAATCCCAAGCTCAACATGACTATTAAAATGTCACATGAAGTCATTTTCTATTGCACCTCTTGTTTTTGCTCCACATTGCAGCTGCTCAGTGAGGACGCCTGGACAGTCAGGTGGATCCTGGGATTACTTGGGCCACATGTCCCTCTACAGATAATCTGTTCAGCTCACTTTTCTTTTGTTCAGAGAGTGAATCTCAGAATCAAAGCACCTCAAAATTTGTTGCCCGTTTCTCTCATGCCTGCATTCATCCACTGCTGGTTTAAGAATTACTTCATATTTCAGATTAACTCTTTTAAATTCTCACTACTCTTCATTTTATGGTTTTGAGAGAGCCAAGACAATATGGGGGATAAACTCTGCAGGGGATCTGGCCGCCTCTTCAGTCGGGTCAAATACCTGCATGTCACTTTGGGTTTAACCTGGGCTTCTGTTCCTGCTGTTGGCAGGCTGATTAGAAGAGGTCTGATTGTGTATTTCCATGCGGCACCAGGTTTTCTTGAGGTCCCATGTTGGAGTCCAGGGCAACCACTGTGGTCAGTCAGATCCAAAAGCTGCTTACGGGTCATCATCCTGATGCCATGGCCTCATCTGAGCCTCTTTCTGCCTCTGGGTGGGAGGGCTGGTGGAGGTGGGGGGGTTGAAACTCAGCTGGGTGTCGCCTTTCTTTAAAATCTTATGGTTTGGCCTCAGGAGTGTGTATCATGCTCATCTTTTACTCTGTCAGAGTCCAGTAATGCAGTCTGACAGACATGCATTGCCACATGAAATATAAGATGATATACACATATATGTACTGTATGTCATCTCATATTTTAATTTTATATATATGAATATACAGCTCTAGAAAAAATAAGAGACCACTGCACTGAACCAAATTGAAAATCCCCTGGTTAATCCGCCAAATTTTGATTTGTGAACTCTTTCCGAGTTAAAACATTAGCATTGTTGTTTCTAAATGAATATGAACTTGTTTTCTTTGCATTATTTGAGGTCTGAAAACACTGCATCATTTCTCATTTTCTGCAAATAAATACTAAATGTTTGCTTGTAATTTCTGAGACATGTCAGTAGTTCATAGAATAAATGAACAATGTTCATTTTACTCAAACATATACCTATAAAAAGTAAAATCATAGAAACTGCTCATTTTGAAGTGGTCTCAATGTTTTGCCAGAGCTATATATACAATTAAATTAGGAGAGAATGCTCATTGGAAGGACTTTGATTCATTATTGTCAAATCATGAAACCATTATAAAATAATCTCACAAAAGTCATTTTATGATCTTGTATTCTCAAACCAAAAATCTTCTTCAATCAATCAGGACAAATGGGAAGGATATTATTTTCTCCACATCATCACATCAGAGAAAAACATTTCTAACATGTGAGCCTTAAGGACTCTTATCAAAAGCACATTTTATTGTGTTAAGACAGTTTTTTGGCCAAATTACAGGTTTCTCAGGTTTAACTCAGACAGAATCAGTTCAGGTTAGAAGTTAAAAGTGACAATAAGTCCTTCAGGCTCTCTGTAATTTCTGTACAGACGCTCCATATAGTTTAGTAGAACTATTAATCATTTTTACAATATTATGACAAAATATTCACACAAATTGACTAGACAGTAGGTACAATTACCTCCAGCCATGATTTCTACATTCCTAACAATAATTACCAAAAAATACTAACTCATTTTTTTAAAACTCTTGTCTCCATAGACTCGTAGTGCACAGGTCAGGGGACTCGTTCCCTTATTCAGTCAGTTAAAGGCAAAAAGACTCTGTGTATCTTTGTGTGCTGATCCCAGATCAGCATGTTCACAAACAGTGAAGGACTTATGATTTGGTGTCGAAGCAGCAGCAGCAGCTGAGGCAGTCCTCTGTGTCTGCAGCAGACCGCACAGTGGAGTGAAACAGGAACCAGCCCTGTCTGCCTCTGCAACCATTTTTACCCGCCTGTCAGCTGAATCCCCCGCAGCGCCGCGCGCAGACCGCCCCAAGCTCACACACAGGCGGGATTCCCTCTAATCTCAGAGCCACTGCTGATGGAAGAGTTGGTGGGATTCGAGTAAGAAACACCAACAAGTCGCAGGCTGAATGATCTAATAACTAACAAATGAGTCAGTGATAAGGTGCAGATTGTTTTTGTACAATCACCAAGGGGTTACAGAGGGCGTGGCTGTGTGTGAGCACCAGAAAACAAGGTAAAGAACATGCACAGAGGGGAGATTTCTAAACATCAATTCAGGCCATCTGCACTCACTTTTATTCCAGCGGTTCACAACCTTTTAGAGTTTCGACACCGTGGTCAACGCCTGTGATTGTTGGCACAAGTGAAAATGGTCGCTCTAAAGTCAATGAGAGAAAAGTGCACAATTGAAAAGGTTTTTGATTCTATGATCAGATAAACCATTGAGTTGCACCCTCTATTTAAATCTGACAATTAAAATCTATTCAGGAGGCTACAGGTTAATTCACAACTTCATCAATTCAAATCTGCATGTTTACCTACAACTAGTCATGACATTCCTTCATCACTTGTAAAAAAACAAACAAAAAAAACATTTTAGTCATACACCCTAACCACTGCACAGCTTTCTATTTTTGTTTTGATTATTAGGTATTATAATAAATTATGGGCATAGTTATAAAATGGTGAGCTCCCATGTATGATTGTATATGTACAGAGTTTGAAAGTAAACCCATTTTCTATTCATATTGGTTTAATGTAGGCCATTAAGCTGATAAAATATGGCGGATTGGGATCTCTGAAGGCCCTGAGCAATATGTTATTTCTACAACAATGTCTTGTAGAAATAAGATATTACTTTTACAATAAAGTCATTTCTGTTTATGACAGAAATGACTGTCACACGTCATTTCTGTATGACGTATGACGTACAGAAATGTCATACGTATGAAACGTTCTCCAGGTGAGTAGAAATTGAAACATGTTTTGGGTGCAAAATATCCTTCAGCAGAATAAATTAAATTATAGAAGCTTCAAAGATAAGAATTGGCAAAGAGGTGAAATGACCGGCCCTCATTTAGTGACATAACATTGGTGAAGGTGATTACAAACAGTTTCAACTCCAATACGTAGAAACATTTGATCTATTGTTTTCTACATCGTTCAAAAATTATTCTATGGCTGCCACGGTTCTCGACTCACAAGTTGAGAAGCACAGTACCAGACAACCACAGCAAAAAGTGCTTTCATAGGTCTTAATGAAGAGTTCAGTAAATGTGAAATAAACGTTTTGATCTGGCACTAATGTAGAACATACTGTGTGCCACCTAAATGTTTCCACCACTCCTCTATAATTTAGCTAATCAATCACAAATGGAAAAATATCTGAAGAATCTTTGGATGACAGATCAAAGAGGCAACGTTAATTTAAAATACTTATATAAAGTATCCATTAAATGTAATTTTTCTCTGACTACATAAAGGGTCTCCTAAAAACAAAAACTGCATATCTATAGTCATGAGTTAAGAGAAACATCAACTTTCACTTCAAATAAAATAGCTTTCTGGCAAGTGATATATCAAATTAATTAAATAAAAACATTATTTGTACAAAATCTGACTAACTCACTACTTTCACTTAATTATTTACTTATTTAATATATTGTAGTAGAGTTTTTTGGCAGCCTGGCGTTTATATTTTAAAAACTATTTACTTCAAAATTCAGTTTTCCTCTCTAATGATTTTCCTATAATTGCACTTGAGCTGTCTGATCTGCATTTTAAACTGTTCAGTAGTTCAGTGTATAGCATATAATCGGTCTTATCAATATTTTTAAAACTTTTTTTGTAAATCAACCTTATTGTAATCTTCTCCATGTAATCAGGGAGTTAGTTATGTTTTATAGTTAACTGGAATCACTGAGATTAAGGGTTTTACTGATTGACATGTGAGGACGTTTGTCTTTAAGAGGAAATACTGGCATGTGTATTCAACACTGTTGTGTTTCAGTGTGGCTCTTGACAATTTCTTCACACCAGTAAGAATCGGCATTCATATGAAATTTCTGTCCAGCTGCTTTTAATCTGTAGTGGAGTGAATTCTGGAAAAGTGCACTGAGTTTATTTGAGGAGCAGCAGAGAATCAGCACTGTGCAGGGAGGACTGCTGAGGGAAAGCCCCGTCTTCTAAGTTCAAAATAAACAAAAACACTTTTGGAGGTAATGTGTAATCAGATATTGTGTGAAACACACTTTCTCACACTCCTATAAGTCCTTGTGGTGCTCACAAGTCGGCTTTGCCCAGAGGCCGGGCGGCTCCCTGTCCCGTGAGGTCGGTGTCATCTGAGGCGAGCTCCTGAGCTAAAAGATTTCAGGGCACATGCTCCAGTCCTCTCTCTCCTTCGACTCCCAGTAACCTCCCTTGTACACAAAGTTTGTCTCTCCAGTGATCGAGTCCCTCCTCTGGTGAAACCACAGCGGCTGGTAGCTTTCATAGTCTCTGCCTGAGGATGAAGAACAGATTTTAATTCAAAAACGTTGTCCACAAATCACAGAGAGGAAAAGGCACGCTTGCAAATAATTACTGAGGAAAACAGAAATGTGTTTCAATGAGAAGCAACCAGTATCTGTGCACTACATTTGGGCTAGCTCCAAATGTGGACCAAGCTGCAACAAGTTCGAATGAAGATTTTAAGGAACGAAACGTCAAACATAAAACTTAAGATCAGAGAAAAATAAATAAGTAAAATAGCATAGTCATTGTATATCTTATGTCAAACCAGTTGGAAAAGAGTAGAAACTGCAGCTTTTTGATGTGCGAGTTGTATATTTTACTTTTAACAAATATATCTAAAATAAGCTCAGCATTTATTTTTCTAAATTGTGCATCTACATACTACTCAAAAGAAGTCACAACCCTCTTCCACTTCTTTTTTAACAACTTCAAAGTACTTTACTGGGGTTTTATTTATGGATCCAAACAAAGTAGTGCTTTGTTGTGAAGTGGAAAGTAATTGATGGGTTCTACATTTTATTACAAATTAAAATCTAAATCAGCTGCGTTAAACCTCTGTAAACTTTTCCCACTGAGCTGTCTGGTGTGTTCCTTCATTTTAAGTTTCTTACTTTTATTCAAGTGTATCAGAGTAAAGAGGGGACTGATTAGATTTTTAATTTTTGACTAAAGAAAATAAAGAAATAAAAAGTAAAAACAGAAAAAGAATCAAGAAAACTTATCCTCTTCCTTCCTGAGCACAGGCATGGGCTACTATGCATTGTTAAAATTACACTGCAGGTTCTAGTTGTAATGCGACAAAATCTGAAAGGATTCAAGAGCTATGAATGCTTTTGGAAGACTCTGTACTCATGTTTAAGTCAGCATGTATCGTAGGCCAGTTCTGAATGAAAATGCACACGTATGCAGGAAAAAGTCATGTTTTTTCCTGAGCTGTTATTTAAAGAAGTCGACATGAGTAGAGTATCATGCAGATCCAGAGGCAGAGCACACAGAGGACACACAAAATGATGGAGAGAGTGTGTGTGGGATGCACAAAAGAAGGGCACAGGACAACCCCCACTCACCAGAGTCATAATCACACTCTGACCATCAACAGAGGGAGGAAAAGAAAGACAAGTCATGGGTACATTGAATAAAAACCTGCATTTGTCCAACAGGGACAGTCTAGATGAATCCTTCCAGGTCTGGGTTAAGGATTTTAATAAAAAAATTCACCCTCAAACATTTACTTTTCATCTCTTCATTTATACATTTTAAAATAAGTTTTACATCCAAACAGGCTTTTGACAAAAAAAAAAAAAACTGCTAAATGAAGTGCTCCCTTCCTTCGAAAACCAAACTCCTTGCTATATAAGACGTACCTTCATCCAGTGCATCTGTGGCCTCTGCTTCCCTTCGCCGTCTCACAGCTCTTTGTTTCTCTTCTAGCCTCTGTTTTTCAGCGTTCGCCTCGTCCCACCGGCCTTCCTCCATCAGCCTCTGGTCGGGTCTCAGCCGGCTGTCGGTCAGCGCCACCCCGTCCTCCGGCTCGTTCAGCAGCAGAGCCAGAGAAGAGAAGTAGTACATGTTCTCAGCGTTTTCCCTGACAGAGTGAAAGGGAATTGGCCAGAGTCACATTGCGATGTTTTACATTCATTAGTATTGATTGGACGTCGCAGCCCTTTTCTCAACAGCTATGACTCATAAATAGCAGTCATCTGATTTGTAGAGCAGAGGCTTACGGTAGAGCGTATTTCTTCCACAGGAGTTTGGGGGGTAAGGTCTGATAGACTGTCTTCTGCTTTCCTTCTGATCCGTTGCTCCCTTCGCTGCTCTGAATGATCTTAGCACTTTCTATTTTTTCATCCCATGTACCAGAGAGGATGTAATGAGCCTGGCCTCCGCTGTCTGTTACCACACCTGTTACCTGGGGTGAGACGGTATCATGTACATTGTTTGTTAGAAATGTCAATACACACTACTGAAACTTTAGAAGATTATTACAAATCTCTACCAAATGTAAGCATCCATGGCCATAAAAATACTGTCCAAACTTTAAAGAAGCTTAATTGATTTAACATGTAATGTTAAAAAATAAATCACAGGCTGCAGTATTCATGCTTTGTACGTACAGCGCCTCCCAGAGTCTCTACTAACTTTGCACAAAACTGTAATTTGTGCCCATTTTTCCTTGCGTAAAATCTGAAGTCCTGGACAAATAACACATGACCAGACTTTGATCTGAACCTAAAGTGTTTTAGCTAAGTATTTGCAACCTCCAACAGGAAGATTAGCCCGTATTTAACAACACCTATTTTCTCAAAGTCTGACTAGTTTCATGTTCATACTGAAGAAAAGCATTCCCACAACATGACACCTTGTGGGGGTTTTTTTCGCCACTCTTTCATAAATTCCAAATTTGAGGCATTCATTTACATTTGGTGGTTGCAAATGTAAAAAGGCTTTCTAGCGAGAGGCGGCACTGTACAAATTTACCTCTAAGTGTTTGATCACAATTATAAGCAAAGTGTGTAATGTTAACCCTTTACCTTTCGTGGGATATCCCTGGAGAAATAACTGTAAGGTGTAAACTTCAGCTGGCATGTCTCCTTCGTCGTATTATTGATGATTTCAATGTCTCCCGACTGAGTGAACACATACAGAACATTATTAATGAGGAAAACACTCCCATAACTACACCATGACTAAACAACAAATTTTCCTCTCTGGGTAATTATCAGCTTGAAAATTTGATGAATCATGATGCATTACTTTCTGCTGAATTGCAGAGAGTCCTAAAGGACCTGTTCAGTCTTTTCTATTAATCAGCTTGATGCTATGGTGCAAAAACTAGGTCACGCTGCAGTTCGATGCAGAACTAGCATTTGGCATGCTGAGGTGAGTGAAGCTTGATTAGTGCAGACAGACCATCACCTATTAGTAGCTCAAACTCTAAATTTTGATTATGCAAATCAAAAATGAAAGACAAAACTAAGTTCACTCTTAGATAAGAAATCAAAGACTCATTTTTCCCATCCTTATTTGGAAGATTCCAGATGGCTGCCCGTTTTCATAATTTGTGGGTGAGCTCATAATCCTGGTAGCTTCAGCCTTGCTGTGTAGACGTGCAGAACGACTGAACTGCTACTACAGCAGTCTGCTTTGGGCCAATTAAGATTTGACCTATAACAGCTTGCTGCATTTAAATGGGCAGCCGGCCTCCTACAGGACTATCCTCTTTCAACAGAGTCTGTTGGAAGATTGTATGTGTACTTAAAGGGCAAATAGTGTCAAATTTGGCAGCATAATTAATACCACAAGTGTCATTCAGGCCTCAGAGCAGAAACAATGTTTCTCTGCACTGAGACTGCAGATGCCATAAAAAGTATTCAAGATGTTTTATCTTGAATACTTCAGACCCAGAATGTCTGAAGTACATTCTGGGTCTGAATGTACCCAGAATAAGGTATTCTGGGTCTGAAGGACACGGCAGGGCATAAGTAGCTTCCTGGAAGAGCTGTGGGAGGCCACTAAAGTAAAAGGTCTGAAATGTCTCTACAACCCAGATCCAGCAGCAAACCTATGGATAAATTAATACTCATTATCAAAGTCATCATCTTAACCACATCTAGCTTTAATTGTTTGGCTGCTTAACTGATCAGGCTGTCTGACAACAGTTTGTAGTTTAATATTTAAGTTGTTCACTTATCTTTTTCAGCAGCAGATGGCAGCAAAAACACGTGATTAAAAACAAGACAACACACATTTCCTAGATGTTCAGGCTATTGTAAGGCTTTTTCAAATACTGAAAATGAATAAATATTTCCTGTCACATTCTCCTTTATGCTTTTCTCCAAGGTTGCAGACATATAAAAAGACACTAACAGAGCAATGTTCTACAAGATAGAAAAAATGAAAAAATTATTAAACAGGGGAAGTAAAAGAAATGGACCCAAAGTCACATGTCATGCATGTAAATCTGGGCCCTCTAAAAAATGTTTCTTTAGGCTGTTAATAAAGGTCAACGTTTAAAATTAATTCATGTTTCACTATTTGGTACTCTGCACTACATACATTAAAAAAAAAAAAAAGATAGATTTGAAGGTCATGGCAGTACTGCAGAGAAACGACTCATTTCCAAAGAGAGGAGCTCAATAACCTGGTCAATCCACAGTCTCCCCACAATGATGTTGTGCACCGTGGATGTGACCTTTCGCCACACATAGTGGTTCCCGCTGGAGTGGAAATGCAGGTGAATGGCACCTGGGGACACAAAAGGACCAAAGTAATATTATAGGAGGGAATCATTACAATAGAATTGTTAAGCTTCCTGCTATCATAAAAGGTGAAATGAAGACTATAGGATTGGATTTGTGATTCAAAAACCATTTTTCTAGTATTTATGCTCTGTACAGAGTCACTTTTATCTACATCCAATAAGACATGACCCCAGCATATTTATGACATCCATTTCACTAGGAATGATTCCGATTATTTTTCTTTTTATCAGACTGAAGCTATCCAACACCGAGAGAGAAAAGTCAGGCATATGCATCACTGGGCTGATTCAATACCAAACAAATCTTTTTTTCTATTTATCTGAACCAATAAACCTCTTTGTCTTCCTAAGCAATATAGGTAATATATTCTGCTTTGGTTTTATTTTTGCAGATGAAACTCTAATTCATGAAAAAGCTCTATAGTTTACATCATTTGTGCTAATTCTACTTAACAACCCTAGAAGAAAAAAAAGTTTTTTTGACACAAAACATTCATTTCTATTGCCCAGTCCTAAAACTCTAATGCAAATCTATGTGCAATCTGACTGGAACAGATTCCTGAGTTTGTACGTTTCTCACCAAATCCATAACAACCGTTTTAGTGGACAAGGAAATGTCTTACCCAGAGGCATAATGGAGAGGTATTTGCCACGGAACTTGCTGGCTATGGTGATTTCCTGCCTCAAGGTCCAGCCTCTTCTGGAAATCACGTGGTGTGCAGCTGCAGGCGGGTGATGGCTCACCTGATCAGAAACAAGGACATAAAGGCTAAAGGACAAAGAATGAAATCACTTTATGCTATTTTAAAATACAGTAACCCATTTGAAAAATAGGACTTGACACCAGTTTATGAGTCAAATGCAAGTAAGCACTTTGGGAAATGTGCAAACAAATTTTTCCTGTAGCTGTTACCTGCTCACACAGTGAGCGGTAGCCAAATTCCTCCAGGCGGTCGAGCTCGTAGGTCTCTCCTAGGAGGGGGTTGAAGGGCTTGGCTACGCGGTGGACGGTGGTGGAGTACGAGGAAATGGAAAAGGCCGTAACTAGGCACATCTGTTCCAGGGAAGACTCACAGCGCGCCGCCTTGTCTAGAAGCTCGTGATACTCCAGGTCCTCGGTGAGACGTTGCAGCATCGACAGGGGCTCGTTAAAGTTCACCTGTTGGAGAATCACAATTTGTAAAACTCACTACATTTTACAAAACAGTGTGTGTCATGTTAAATGTAATATACTCTGTTTTAATTCAGCCTCATAATAGAGCAGAAAATTCATTATTATAGAAAAGAAATTGAAAATAAAAATCAGAAAAGCATGGTGTGCATTTGTATTCAGCTCCTCTTTGCCAATACTTCGTAGGACTACCTTATTACGGTTTCAGCTGTAGGTCTTTTAGGATATGTTTCTACAACTTTACAGATCTAGAGTCTAAAACATTTTGCTCATTCTTCTTTTCAAAATGTAAGCTCAGTCAGATCAGATGGAGAACATCTGGAAGGATCTATTATCAAGTCCTGTCACGGATTCTCATTAGGATTTAGGACTAGACTTTCACTAGATCATTTGATTTGGCTGTAAACCATCCAAATAGAACCTGGTTGTATGCTTAGTGTTGTTCTGCTGAAAGGGGAATCTCAACTCCACTCTCAAGTCTTTAGCCCTGTATTTAGCTCCATCCATCTAATCATCTAATCTAATCAGCTTTCTTGACATTACTTAGGAAAGTATCCAGACAGCATAATCCTTACACTGTATATTTCACCAAGGAGTTGGTGTGTGAGTGTAGCAGTGTGTTCAGATTTTATAAAAGAAAAAAAAAAAAGAAATTTTGGAAAATATGTAGAATTTTCCTTCCACTTTGCAAATGCATGGTATTTTATGTTGGTCTATCACACAGAATTAAAATGAAATGCATTAAAGATTGTGGCTCTATTTTGCCAAAGGTGTCAATATTTTACAGGGCAACATATGTCTCAGACTTACAGGCATCGGGATTTTAGAGAGCTCCTTGCCGATGCAGTTCTTCATGATGCTCCATAAATTTAGGGAATAATTAGGCTTGTCTGGGATTTGGGTTCGGTTTTGCCTGCGTCGCATCGGCTCCTTCGCTGAGACATCATTACAGATCGGAGACATCTGGGATGGAGAGAACAAATAGGAGTGGACAGAAAAGTTTCAGAAAAATGGTTTCAGTCCCCATGAAGGGGCTTTCAACCTGTCACTACACTGTGACTCAAATGAGGAAATTTAAACCAGAGACTGGGAAAAAAAACAGATCTTTGACTTATTAAAATTTAATGTAATGATGAAACCATACATCTGTAGCACCACAGGGCTAACGACATGATGGCAGGAAACACTGAAATAAGCTGTGTGTGTGTGTGTGTGAATGTTAGCGTTTGTGTGAGTGTGAAAGATGCTGTGAGAACAGCAAGTGTAAATGTTATACAAGTAAATCAATGAAGTGTCAGCCCTGTAGAAAAACAAATGGATCTATACTGAGAGCACAAGAGTCAGCAGCATTTTAAAATGTCAGACATATTATTCATTCTTGTTAGAAGGACAGACACTTACATGGTCTTCCTGGTTCCAGTCGCTGGCCTGGCCTCCGCTTGCTCCACTTAAATTACTCTGAGATCGCCTGGAATAAAATTACATTTTCTGAATGAACAAATAAACAAATTAATAAAAGTGCCTATGAAATTCACAGCAAATAATTGAAATTACAGAGTAGAAACAAAGCTCGCTAACAGTAATATTGACTCTTAATCGTGTTTCTGGAATAGAGGAATACACCAATCTACCACAACAAAACAACAGCTGAAAGGCGAGTTAAATTACAGTGATCTGGCAGTGAAAATGAAATGCTCTATTAGGAAGTCCTGGGTTCTGGCATTATGCGGGTTTTATTTTGATATATATGCCGGCTACACCCTTATAGATTGAACATAACACAGTCAATTCTGAGACAGCTGCAAAAACTACTGAGGAACCCGAGACTAGAAGGTGGAGGATTAGAACATGCAGGCATCCTCCTAAAAGAGACAGACTGTCTAGAAGACAGATTCTGTCCACTGCTGTTTGTCTCTACTCTCACAAAATAGCTGATTAATTTTTTGAGAAGAATTATAAATGATATTTTAATTCTTCATAACAAAGAGCAAACAAAAGCAAAATCAATGAGTAAAGGACACAAAAACTTGAACAAAGACAAAGGCAAAATTAAAGTTTGTATAAATTCATGTGAACCCCCAAACTCCCTGGATATTTACAAAAAAATGGATAACCCTAAAATTTTAAAAATGACATCTTTTACTGACTCCTATGAATATGATTTTTTTCCTGTTGTCACTTCAATACAATTATTTTTCCAAGGACAAAAACTGCATGGAGACTGACTTGTGTTGCGTGTTTTCACTGGCAGTCACTGTTATGAACGCAGTGGAGTCATCCATGGCATCAAAGTACTCAGTATCCTCATCTTCGTCACTTGCGTCTTCTTTGTTCACCCTTTCACTCCCTGCAGTTAAAGTTAAAGGTAACACTTTATTTGACGGGTTGTGAATAAGACTGAAATGACACCGTCATAAGTCTTCATGAATATTTATGACTGTTGTCATAAAGTGTCATTCGGTAAATCATGACACTTTTAATACAAAGTTGACATTATTCAAAATGTCTTCGTTATGACAACTTGACATTAACCAAGATAATTTATCTGACATAAATTTGTTATAAAAGTATTAAACTTTAAAGATTATGTAGCTTTATGTTGTTAAAGCTAAAGTTTAATCAGTAATACTTTTATAACAAATTCATGTCAGATCATGTTAGACATCAGTCATAAATATTCATGAAGACTTACTCATGTTCATGACAGGTGTTATGTCATATTTATGACGATGTCATGACTGTCTTATTCACAACCCGTCAAATAAAGTGTTACCAAGTTAAATTTGTCAGACTTTACAGACATCAGACAAACCCACTCAAAATGTTTAATAAGGCTGAATTTATATTCTGCAAAATTCAGAAGCAACAAGCATAAAATCATTCACCCATGGTTATTAATCAAGGAATAACAAGATTAGTAAAATTACCAGTGTTCCTGCTGGATAAGTACCCTGAGTGAATTTCGGAGTGTGCTTTGCATGTTCAGCATCTGACACAAAGTCTGTTTATGAAAAGACTGCATCCAGAGGGAAAAAACACTCATAAGCTATGCTTACAGATACCACAGATATTAATTTAAATTGTGAAATCTAGAAAGATATAAATTGTTTACTTTTTCTTCTGACTACATTCTGTCCTTATCTTTCCAGCCATCTGTTCAATTGAAAGGAAAAAAGCACAGATGAACAAAGGTGCTGGTTTGTTTTCATTTGTAACATCTGCGAATGACTGAAAAAGTAGAGGCAGGTTTAAGTTTTATCATTTTGTTCCTCATTTTCTACAGGAAAATGCTTGAACACAGCAATCACTGAAACTGGGCCAAATTCATTTTAATCTTTTTTTCATATATATTTGATGATATTTGCAGATCTGCATTACATGACAGCTCATGTGACCAACATGACTCAGTTGTTAAGTATATGACCAAAATGAGTTCACATATCCATTCATAAACCATTTTTCTGTATTTGTAAGCATCGCTACTTCCTATATAGTGCTAAGTAGATAAAGTAATCCTGAACTCAACTTTAAGTAATCATTTTTCCTTGGGGAACGCAAACACATACTCCACCACCTATAGGGAGGATCTGAAAACAAGAGAAATGTGAGTTTACGGGACTATTGAGAGCTTTTTTAAAGATAATTTTGGTTCAACAGTTCTTGGATAAACATACCAGAGGATAAATATTTCTAGATAATGTAATTACCACCTCTAACTTCCCTATCTCCCAATCTAAACCATCTGACACGACTTAAAACTTTCCTCCTACACATGAGGATGCTCTGCAATATACAGCCTCAGGCTACACATGACTTTTAGCTAGTGAAATCAGGACTGCTCTGAGGTCCATATGAGGAAATAATAGACATTTGGTCTCACTCTGACTGGTGGTTGGGGCACTGGGTGTGCTGGAAGGATGCGTGGGTGCTTCTCTCCACGCTCGCTCAAGGCTGTTGTGCTGCTTCGCGAGCTGCTCGATTGTCTCCTCTAGGTGGGTACGCTGCTCTCGCTCGTATTGCAGCGCCCGCTGCAGTCTTCTGCTGTGAGTCTCAGCTAGGTCCAAAAAGTCTCGACATGCCTTGGGGAGATATGAACATGGGGATGGTTACAGAGCTATAGCTAAAATGTCTAATGTATGATATACTCTGAAAGTGTGGAGGATACAGATTCTGAGTTAAAACAACAAAAAAGTGTTTTAAAAAAAAAATCATAAAAGTCTAGAATGACCTTGAGCCAAAGTAAGAATTAAAAGCAAAACAACCCTACAGACAATCACTGGAATCAAAGTTCTTTAACAGAACTAGTTAATAAGTTAATTAGAGTGGAAGACAGTTACAGACTCGTCTTGCTGTGTCGAATGTATCTCTGAGCAAACAGCTTGTGCTGATGAGCTGGAGTTAAAACCACTGAGGGCACAGCAGAGTCCTTCCTATTGACCGGCCGAGCCAAGAGGGGGCATCGTTGCTGCTCTGATTTTATTGCTGGAAGGAGGTTACTTCAGATCAGATATTTATTACATGTCAGCAATTGTTGGCTCTGCATCAGGATTTTCACAGCCTTCCTCATATTAAGCCTAAAGGTCATTGAACCTGAATAACATATCTCAGTCAACTTCATACTCTGAAACATGCATTGTGATGGTCGCAGAGGTTTTAGTAGAAGGACAGAGCTAAAGAATAATGATCTAAAAGTGCTGGGTTGCATTTTACCTCTGCCTTTTTGTGCAGACTCGTGAAACTCATGAATCACAAGACTACATTTGTTTTTTTGGTCAATTCCACAAATGTGTTACTATTTCTGCACAATGTGCAGAACTGCTGATGTTTGAGCCTAACCACTTTTATAAATGTGGAGAAAAGGCACCACCTTCAAGACTAAGAAATGTGACATAATATAAACACATGATCCTATAATGTTTTGAAAAATTTTATCACACATCTATTAGTTGTAGTTGGAAATTATTTAATAGTAAAATGCGAAAAGATAAGTGTTAGAGTTTAGAAAAAAAGGAAAGAAAATATTGTTCTAATACATCCTTGTAAAATTAAGAATAAAGAAAAATTAATAACAATAAAAAAGTAAATACAATTCATTGTCTTGCTCAATATTTCTCAAAATATAGATATTGTAATGCACACCGAGATTGAAAAAAGTACAAAAATCAGTAAATTCTTACAATCAAAAGTTTACAATACACTGAAGGGATGTTGACTGAGTTAACAAGTGTATTGATGTAATAAAGCCTTATGACATTTAAGCCCATACTGAAAAAAAGAATGTTTGGAATTTAAACTATTATGTTAATTTCAATCATCATAAAGGATAAATATGGTTTGTCACTGATGTTTATGCCAACAAACTCTCATCCAAAACATTCTGTTAGGTTTGACTTAAAAAAATAAAAGCACTTTTCTGAAAATATTTTGTATCATTTGCATTTTTTAAGAACAGAGAGGAGGAAAAAACAAACAAAAAAAAAAATCTGATTAGGTATGAAAAGTAAATCTGATTTTATTTGCACTAAATGATACTAAACTTTTAAAATGATAAGATAAATCTTGTTGCTTAAATTCTTAAAACAAAAAAAAAAAAAGTCTTGAACAGACTAAATAAAAGTCACTACATATTTCAGAAATGAGACAGACAAGACAGAATATGAGCTTTCCTCGTGGAAATGATAATAAGCCTCTTACCTTCAGCAATCTTGCTTTAATGCCAAAAGATCATTGCTGAGCTTAAATGTCAGGTCTATGTGTGACGTATGAATCAACTTCCTCTGGCAGAAGCATGATATGAAACTCAAAGTAAACTCTAAGATGTTTGAAAGTTCCACTTTTTAAATGCTGACTCCTCAGTACGATCACAGACTACATGTGACTTGTGGTGTGTTGAAGAATAGAGAATCAGTAACATCAGTGTAACACAGTGAAGGGAGATGCAGAAAAGATTTAACATTATTATCAATAATAATAATAATAATAATAATAATAATAATAATAATAAATCTTAGATTAAATTGCCCATTTTATCAAACCAAGTCATTTCACAAAGGATAAACTGAACCTGTTCTCTGAAACTTACATAACTTATTCAGTTTGTCTAAAGATTAGATTTGTTTTGAACTGAAACTGTAACATTACACTGAGCAGACACAAAATAAACTGAGTTAACCTTTTTTAAACGATGATAACCCCAAAGAGGAATGCTGTGAAATCCATACATGCACCAAGAGGACGATCTGTCACTAGACCCACAAACGGCACATATGAGAAGTTAGGTCAAGGTTGACTGACCTAAATTAAAACCTCCTCAGGCTGCAATAAAAGATGGAATATCCTTAGTTTATAAAATGAAACAAAAAGTTGTTAAGTTGAACAATCCAAAAACAATTTTCTCCATTTTCCATTTTCTTATGAGACAACAAAAGCAACTTATTTAATAAACATTCAGGCTTTAAAATGAGTTTAGCATTAATTTAATAAGTTTGCTTAACATTTCATGACATTAGAAATCTTGCTCCACAGCCTCATAGCAAAAATGAGCTAAAATACCCTGGGTAGTTTAAAAACTAAGTACAGTATATACACGCATAATGAAAATTCTGTAAACAGCCCAGAGTAGAAGAACAGTAAAGATATGTTAAAATCACTCAACCTTGATAACTTTCTATCACTTTACTTTGGATACAAAATTATGTAATGAAAATTTAACAGTATCTTCCAACAGATTATCTAATCTAAAATTAGTAATTTAATCCAATTTGCATGATTCTGTTTTCATATTTCTCAAAAAAATCAAAAGGGCGATACCCAAAGTCAGGACGACATCTCTGATGTGGAAGCATACAATTTAATGCTATGAACCTCCAATTTAATATGGCTTGACTATCATCTAATCATAATTTATATCTACATTACTTGAAAGCAGCACTCCTGAACAAAAGACTCCACTGAATCAAGTCGACTCTGAAAGCTATTTTCTGCATTTCTAATCAGAATGTCCTTGGGAGCAAAGCAGCCGTTCCATAAAAACCTTTCTGTGTTTAACACATGAATCGATCGGTCAATCGATCCAACACATTGCACCCCTGAGGTTAGTGAGTATGGGTGAGAGTATTTTTGTAAAAAAAAATTGTTTTATGCTAAGAAGTAAAACTGCTAACTGTTATTCTGCAGACAATAAAATGAAAACATTTCTAAAGTGTTTGCAAAAGTAATACATTCCTCTTTAACTTTTTCAAGTTTGTGTTTTGTGAAAGTGCCACGTTACAACCACAGACTATACTGTGTGTTATGCTGATTTTATCTGACAAACAAACACAGAGTTTATTAATATGAAGTGAAATGAAAATTACGCAACTTTCCTTGTTTAACAATTAAAAACCTTTAAAGTCTATCGGCTTCCTCTGAGTTTTGTATACTTAGACAATCATGTTTTTGCCCATTGTTCTTGGTAAATTAGCTCAAGCATAGTAATTTTAAATGGCGACCATGTGTGAATATCAATTTTCAGGTTTTAGTCTCATTTGCCCAGAGGGTTGTACGGATATTAAAATACACAACCTTTACTAAATAGGTTTTTAAAGCTATTGCTTTCCCTGGATCTTAATTATAGGCACCACCATAAAGGTTGCATTGCTTATCTCTATTGTTGAATGAAGACTAAACTGAATTAAACATTGAGGAACTGTTTTCAAGCTGTTATTTATTTTTAAAAAATATGTAGAAATCATTTTATAGCGATGTGAAATTTAATTTTACAAACTTGAAGTTTGTATTTATAACATGACAACATCAGAAGGCATTCAAGGAGTATGAATATTTGCAAGACACTGTATCTGAGGAGTCCAAAATGTATTTCCCTTCAAATTATTTGTACTCACAGGTAGACGCTATTGCAAATTTAAAATACATTTACAGCAGCTCAGTTTGTAATACATATAAAAAGTTGAAAGATACTAGACAGGTAGACAGTTATTACTAAGATCCTGAGACCAAACCCACATAAAAAAAGCAGAAAAGAAAAAAAATAAATAACAAACCTCGTATTATTCTTTGCTCGCTACAGTCCGTTTAGTCAAGCAGGTTCTGAGATTTCTCTACAAGCTGGTGTTTGAGAAATGTTGGGGGGCTAGAGCTATTTTTGTCACCCTTACTGCATATCATATTTAGTGTTGCTCCTTTGGGACGTCAACCCCTTCCTCATCCACCACTAACAAAACTATGGTAACACACCGGGTTGTAAAACATGGAAGAAACCAATGAAGTACATTTGTGTCTTGGAAAACCAATTAACAAACGAACAACTTAGCCAAACAGTGTGGTTGCATAAAACCAGTTAAATAAAAGGGGCAATAGATGTGGCTGTGCTTTAGCAGGTTAAACCTGATCTGTTGGGGTGTAATTGTTCCTATCTAAACATGCAGGCCGCAGCAGGGTGGCTGTGTGACCATCTAATCTCTCATCACTTACTAACCAGGACATCATAGATGACTGGTATTCCTGTCACATCGATCCTTCTGCAGCATGCAGGATACAGACCACTGAAGGTGCACTGCTGATGCATCTTTTAACTGCAAAGTCTGGAGTACTTACATTGATCATAGCATTGGAAGTGATGCGGAAAAGGGTGGCTCTCTCGTTAACTGCCTTGATCTTTTCCCCTCCCTCCAATGGGACTTTCAGTCCTTCCAGTTCGCTGAGGGAACGCTGCAGGGCGGCTCCATGCTTGGCTATTAGGTCATTACAAGTGCTGAGGTCATCAAGCTTGCTGACAAGTATCTTCAGGGTACCCTGGATCTCGCTGCGGTCCGACTGCGATGTGGGCTCCTCATCTCCTGAGTCATCTGGAAGGGAGAAGTCACATTAAAAAAATGCTCAACAAAGATAAATTATGTATTAAGATTTTTACCCAGGAGCGTTTTTCTATGGAGTACCCACACGGCATTGATAAACATCCACAAAACCTCATTAAGAAGTGACACATCCCATTAAAGATGAATAAACTTGACATAAATTAATGTCCAGTTTTCAGTACTAAGTAAAGCTCACTATTAGAGATCTGGCAGAAAGCTTATTGGAGGCATTTAGAAATAGAAACAGTTGTGGTGTCAAATGATAAAGATGCACAAAGCCATCACACATTTTTGTTTTCTACAAAAAAAAAAAAAAAATAGGGACAAGCCATTCAAGAATTCAAAACATGTCTGTTATGTTAAACTTGAGAATGCCCAAGGCTGAACTACAGTGCTCCAGTTTAAGCCCCACTTTACATCCATATAAAACACTTTGCAAGAAAAACAGCACAGATAACCAGAGAACATACTGTAGGAGAAATAAGATCCAGATCTATGAACAACTTTGTTGATGAAGTCACTAACAAACCTGTCAAAACAGGGAAGGAAGTCACTTAAATTAAAATCTAATGCATAAAACTGCATTTATTGAGGTTGAAAAGAATTGCTTTAATCAATATTTTGTACTAATATTGTACCAAAAATCTTCAAACTGACAATATATTTGGCAAGTTCAGAGGACTCGTACTGTCCTCAATGCCCACATTTGATGTATATTTTTGGTGGCCAAGATACTAAAGCTCACAGAGAGAGGTGGCGACATTGTGGAATGGTTAAGAAAGTAAGAAAACAGTTTGCAAACCATAATCAATATCATCATTGTGAATTTTCTCAATAGCATCGCAATAATTTCCCTGAAATGAAGTATCTCCACTGGATTTGGAAATGTTGGCAGCTTTTAAAGAACTCATAATTAGGACACCATCTCCAGATTTCCTTTTTTGTAGAATGAAGCTGCCCTGGTAAACGTAAGCATCCAGCTTCTTCTATGACTGAAATGCCACAAAAAACATGCAAAAAAAAAAAAAAAAGTAAATATGGTAGCTGAGGCTTTACATTACTTTATTGGATTCAAATTTTAGCAGCAGCTTGTTTGAGTGTCCAAAAACGAAAAAAGCAACCAACCCCAAAAGACACAGGTATACATTTAGTCATAGATCTTATGAGTTCATCAAATTTTCAGCATCTATAACTAAACAGAAATGTGAACATTAAAATATGCTGGACCATACACAAGCAGAGTGTTGCAGATGTACAGAGACAACTGTAATCCAAACAGCAAAACATGGTGGTGGCAACATCACAACGTGGAAATGCTTGTCTTCAGCAGGGACAAGGTTGCAGCTAATGGAAAGATGGATAACAGGAAAATCAGACAGTGCTGGAATAAATCCTGTTCGGGCCTTGAGAGACTAGAAACAGGAGCAGAGGTCCACCTACCAGCAGAACAACGACTCCAAAGCCAGAGACTCCAACAGAATTAAATGAATTTGAATCAATGGTCTTCATATGACAACAAGTGAAAAGGTTTGCAATGTGTAAATACATTGCATGGGTTTGATTGCAAGCCACTAATCATGTTTGAGGAGGAGCAGCTGAAATAGTGACAGCATAACTAGTTAAAACAAAAAATAAATATACTGTTAGAACATATGCTTCTTTTGCTTTATGGATCAATTAAACATTTTTGAACAACTACCCAATGAAATGATATGGGACTCTAACCAGAAGTTAATTATGCTTGGAAAAATCCTTATAGTGCTGGCTATAATCTGCTGGTTTTTATTTTTGATCTGATACTAGGTTTATCTGTTTAGTTTTGAGGAAAACTTTGCCTTCATACCCCAGCTGCACAGAGAGAAAATTGTACCACTGAGAGAAGGGAATAGAAGAATCTCTCACCATGTTTGCATTCCTGGGCATCCATTTTCAGCCAAAGGTAACCAGAGTTCATTGAGTAACAAGCAGCACAAACACACACTAAACTCTAACCTCCAAGGTACTGTAAGTTGTCAAACAGATCTACAGAGAGACACACAACGCTATGAGAAAAAATACACACAACAAAACAATCCAGCTGAGGACTGGCACAGCAGCTGTCCAAAAAAAGCAAAAGCAAACCTGGAATTGAAAATGACACCAGGAATCCACCTATTGGATGCCAAGAGATGAGGAGGAATCAAGTTACACAGAACAGCAATACAGTCACTGATGTGAAAACAAAGGTATAGAAAAAAGACAGGCTGAATGTATCCAGTAGTTGTCTGAAGGGGACGTGGTCCGATTCCAGGGCAGCAGCCAATAGGAAATGATCTGAGTATGTTCTGAGAATTGGGAGGATAATAAAATCAGCCTTTAATTAGCGAAGCATGACAGGTATAAGTTTGTTGGCCAGTTAGCAAGTTAGTTAAACATTCCCTTTCACAAGAAAATAATTATCTCCCTTCTAACAATATTTCACTGTACAAATGAATTTGTCAAAATGAGAGATATAAAAGTTTATAAAATATATTTTGCTGATGTAGCACTGATGTTCCTCTGGTCTGGTGAAGAAAGGGCCGAGTCAAAAAGTGATTCGATTTACTGGACTGCCTACCCTCCGCGCCTCATGAGATCCTGGCTGATACCGATTTATTTATTTATTTATTTATTTTTAAGATGACCTGGTGAT
This sequence comes from Alfaro cultratus, assembly GCA_903066825.1. Lineage (NCBI taxonomy): Eukaryota > Metazoa > Chordata > Actinopteri > Cyprinodontiformes > Poeciliidae > Alfaro > Alfaro cultratus. Next base: position 34,468 of record CAEFZX010000465.1, on the reverse strand, counting down.
TTAGATATCGACTGATCATAGTTTTCATTCTAAGGAGCATAGACATAAAAAAAAAACAACCTGTGATGATGTTTGATCTGTCGACCACTGACCAAAGCCGTATATTGAAGCAGCTGACTGATCAATTGAGTGGAGCGTTGCTTGCAACAATTTAGAATAGAATAGAATAGAATAGAATAGAATAGAATAGAATTCAACTTTATTGTCATTGCACTGTCATAAGTACAAAGCAACGAAATGTAGTGTGAATCTATCCAGAAGTGCTATACAGGATATAAATATTTATTTACAGGTGTACAAAACTATGTATGTATATACTATAAGGGGTTATGTATAAACAGAGAGTAGTAGCAAGGAGCTATAAAATATTGTGTGTAAATATAAATATGGGATTTGGTTGTTGCTTTGGTCAGGAAAGAGCTGAGTAAGTTAGATCTGTATGGATGGCGACTGTATGGAAAGTTTTCCATGTGACGCTCAAAGGGAAATCTTACAAAATCAGAGGATATGTTTTCTTCTAGATCTTATAACCAGCGAACCTCACCAAAAAGAGCGAGATCACCAAAACATTTGCAGTAGACAAATGTTCAATAACAAATGTTTTACTGAATAGCAAAGTTGCCACTGACAGAGCTACACAATGTTGCATGCTCTGCATCACAGTCAGGTTTCAGAGAGTGAAATTATATATTAAGCATAGATCATTTTAGCTCTACTAGGAATATGGCAAGCACAGGAGACTCCAGAAAAAATGTGGGAATTCTGTGACTAATTTAAAATATTCACTAACCTTTGTGTCACACAGATTTCCTCTTATATCCCCAGAGTAAAAACCTGTTGTCCTTGTAATTGTTCTCACGGACTGCAGTTGTTTTTTGGCATGCTACACATGAAACTGGTCAGCTGTATGATACACGAGGCAGTCATTATGCATGTAAAGAACTAGATAATCAAAAGCTAACAAGCTAAGAAGATACCAAATTAAGTGTTTTTGATTTATATTACTTTAAATTAATTTTCTTTAATTTTCTCTAAAAATGATGAGCACTTCCTTTCAAAAGAAAAATGTTGTGTACAAAAAGTATATCTGTGCTTACAGACCTTCACCTCCAAGATGACTCCTGTTTCCACAGAAATAAACTGTGGTTGAAAGTATTGACTACCTGCTCCTCTGAAAAAGATATCACTACATAAACGTTTTAGAATTATGTCAGAAATATCCTTTCTGCAATGTCCTCTCAGTTCACTTAGTCGGATCTCTGTAGCATCGACAAAATGACAAGCACCACCAGACAAGCATATATAGTGAAGAGGAAGGCCATTTAAAGTCAGTAAGCATTAGCAATATGTCACTTGGTATAAAAATTGAATATTAGCTTTTATATAAACTTTGAATAACCCAATAGCTTGTTTATGGTGTCATTTTATTTATACTAAAGCCATTCTTTCACATTTCCAAGCCCTTTCTTCACCCCAGCAGATGGATGGGTTCTCCACCAACGTTGATGTTGAGAGGCAAGGACAGAAGCCCATTACCACACTTGTCATGCCTCAAGGTTACACTACCTCCCCCTGCCCATACAGCCCACCACCTCAAAGAACGCTCAATAGAAACACACAACCAACCCTGTTTCTGATTCATCGGCTGAAGGTAACCTGGATGTTTATGACATAAAATTAAGTAACAGGCAATACAGTAGGGCTGCAACTAACAATTGATTATTCTAACAATCAAATAAAAAAAAATTTAAATTATATATATATGTATAATCCCACGCTCAAACACACGTCCATGACAAGTGAATAAGCACATGCTTGATACGACAATTAAAAGGTTTTTCTAAAATATAACACGAGCTACGGATGTGAATTTTCCACTGAAGCATCATGATAACATTTCTGTTCCTCCTGAGCCAAAAGTGAATTACTCTGCAAACTGAATTATATGTCATATTTTCATATTGTGAGCTACACGTGACTGACAAGTGGTTAAAATATTTGAGTTGACAAGAATAGAAACAAGTCTCCATATGACTAGAAGGATAAATTAGGGTAATTTAGTTAAGCTTTAATTGTTAACCCTGTTGCAATTAAACATTTGTCAATAAAGTTAGATAACTTTGATTATTGTAAAAACATTTCCATAACGCCAATATAAATGCTGCATCTTGTAATGTTTTTAATCTATTAATAGTTTAACCTGAGTAAAGTTTAAACACTATTAATGAAAGTACCTATGTTATGTTATGCTTCCTGCAGCAAACATTACATAAAAGCAACCAATAATTCTGCAGCTGAACATGTATTAGAAGCTTTGATCCTTCCTTATTGCCCTCCTGTACTTTTAGTAAAAACAAATTCTGATCATGGGTCAGTAAAATGAAAAAAGCAGCAGAATAGGTAGGAGCATGTAATTAGGTGAAGAGCAGTCTGGTATCTCACTGTCAGGTTTTGTTTCTTTGCTAGTCCCAAAGGACAGGCTGTCAGATCAGTGGAGTCAAGCTTCTAGCTGACAGCACATCACGGTGTTGGCAGAAAGATGAGGACAAAGAGCACAAATATAGGCACATGGGAGAAATATACTGCCCCATTGGCTTTAAAACTGTACATAAACTCACTACTACCCCTAATTTAAGGAGAGACAACTATACTGTATTGCCATTTTCCACAGATTCTAATTTTTGCTGTAGTTACAACTCAGGTTTTGCAAAAGAAAACAGCTCAAATATTCTCTGGAAAATGCAAGCATATGTCACATGGATATTATAATTGCTTTGAGTATTTTGAATTTCTTTAGAAAACAAATTTTGCATTTTCCATAGACTGTACAAATTGGTGGCCAAAGTCTCCCACTATGAGGAGCACCATGAGAAATGAAGGTTCCTAAAGTGTTTTTAAATTAACTGCTCTTAGCCATTAAGTGCTGGCACCACTTTTTTCAGCTTCCAATGTTCCAACATTCAGTAGATTTTCTTAGATCTACTCTTTATCCCATTAGGTAGATTGACTACCTCCAGACGGTAAAATGGACCCTTTAAAACTATTCCTTTTGGTAAACAAAGTTTACTTAACAACTAATAAAATACAAAAAAAAAAACTACCTTTATTGTAATTCTGAACTGCCACTTTATGCATCTAAAAAAACAGTCCTGTAGTGATTAATGAGTTTTATCATGAATCTATTTATTTATTGTTTTTACATCCAAACCAAAAGTTCTTGAGGCAGTCAATAACACGTACCTGATTTTTATAGCTCAACATTTTCTTTAAACTGTTTCAGCAGCACTTCCTTGAAAAGGGGGTTTTTCAACTCGAAGGGTTTTTATACTGATACAATAAAGGCTGAATAAAAAAATAATGAGATATTTTCAGGAAGTCTGGTTCACACGGGCTGAGGTAGCCAGATTAAGCTACAAACTCTACAAACACTTGATGACCACTGGTCCTCCTGAGTCACAGCTACTGATTAATACAGACTATATAAACAACAATACATGTAACAAACCTGCATTTAGACTCTGACAGATTGAAAACTTCCAATCACCACACAGACACATTCAAGTTGTTCATCCAGTTTTAGCCCACAAACAGATTTCAATTAAGACAAAGACAGTCATTTCACAAGGGTTTCTATCAAAGACCATTTACAGCACAGACAGCAAAGAGAGAAAGGATAACAGAGCATGTATAAGGAAAGGGTAAAAATGAGAAGAATGTTGGAAGCAGTAGAGGATGAACAGGGATGCTTCCCAGGGGATGGAAGTTTAATCCTGTGCCTGTAATTGCTAACTGACTCCATAACTCCCCAGTGATACATCACAAGGAGACAAACCGAAGAGACATCAGGTTTAACCCAGTAATTTGGCTCTCAACTCTCCACAAGTAAATGAGAAACAGCACATTGCAACTCATCACTGTCCCCAAAGTTTTAGCCAAGCAGCTCTGGCAGTGCTTCTAACCCAACACACACAGAGAAAGAACCGAACAAAAGTGAAGATTAACATCCTGCTGCAGCCACTAAGCAGTGAGTTTTAATTCAGCAGCATGTGCTGTGATAGACAAAAAGAGAGAACACTCTGACTCATGGGTCTTTTATATTCTGCTATGCTGAATTTATTTCAAAAACTTTCAGCTGGGTCAAACCTTGAGAGCACATGGCTTTCGTTTACTGCAATTTTTGTATTGAAGGTTGCTCCAAACCCTAAATACTAAGCGAACTCCTCCACATATGTTGAAAGTGATACCAGAACTACAGCAATAAAAATGCAATTTACTCTGGAAATAGGGACAGGCAAAACTAAACATTTTTCTTCAGCATCTGAATCACAAAATGACAATAAACTCAAGGTTCAGTACATTGCTTTTAAAAATTCAAAATCAATTGTGATGGATTGTCACCTTTTATGTCATGTTCCCCATTTTTTTTACTCCAAGAAATAATGTCATAAAAAATGCAAGAACACATTTTCAAAGATCAATAAACCTTAAATTCTAACGAACATTTAACACTGCAAGTGGAAGACACTTCAAATACCCAACATAAATAAACAAAACAACAGAAACAACAAATAAAGTGAATTATGAAGTCTCTGTAAACAAGTTGAGACCAATACACCACACTGAAGACTTTTGTCTTCCAATCTTTGGTGGAAAGAAAGAGAGAAAAGAGAGACAACAATTAATACAAATGGAAATGACCTAGCTTGTTTTAAAATATCATGCAATTAATTGATTTACACATCACATCAACATTAGAAGGATAAAATATTATTTTAGCTCACAATATTGTCATATAAAAGGCAGCTTTTATAGGCAGCGTTCTAAATGTCTTCAGCTACGTCTGATTTCTGAGCATTTCAAACACTACAAATTATTAATGTAAACCATAAGGTGTGGCGTTGGTAAGAAAAAGAAATTAAGATCTTTTAGGATGTTTAGTTGAGCTGCAGTTTGACAATCAAACACTGAAAGGTTTTCAATATTTAAAGTTACTGCTGTTCGTCACAGCAGTATTATTGACCAAGAAATTGGGGAAGTGAATTTATATATAGCAAGGACTTTTAATAACCCACAAACTAGTTTCAAAAACAGACTTTTACTTTAAAATATGAAGCTAAATAATGAAGTTTATGAAACATAAAGTTCAAATATTTGCACTAAACTCTGCATATATAATTTACCTTCTAACACTTCTAACAGTTTTCACCAAATAAGGAACAACCAAGTAAGTAAACAGTGAGTCTGAGGATTGAGATCACAGCAGTTTACCGTAACTTTGCTCCAAGCAAGTAATGGTTAAGAGTCGTGGAGAAAAAATTGTTGATTGCACACATTTCAAAGGTTTTTCAAAGGTAGCAATGTACACCACAGCACCAAAAGAACATCAAACAAAAATGAAGAATGTTCTTTGGCCACCATGGGTTACGTAAGAAACACTGATTTGTCGTAGAATCCTGTTTCATTAAGTAAATGTCTGTGAAGCATTATTTCTTGTAAATGAATGGAGGGAAAAAAACACTTTATAATTATCAAACATCCTACAATAGGATATAGAGAACAGGTTCTAGGACCCTGAAATATAAGGCTATCCCCCTGCTTACAGTTTCTGATTGCGTAATGAAGTTTACATTGGGAAAAAGTGCACACAGATGCACTGCAAACACAACACATTGGCCTGTCACACTCCAGCTCATCCATACGCAGATGTAAGTTGGAGCGAAAGGAAGGAAGTGAGCAGAAATGAGCATGAGTGAGAGAAACGTGAGGGAAGAAGAGAAAGAACATGCAGTGCAGAGCAAAAGAGAGAAGACAGGCTGCTCTTTTCACAGAGTGAGCCACTGCATTGTTAGAGGATGCTGCAGAAATGTCAGCATCCATGGTTGACAGGGAGCTGCATGAAGGAGTGACAGACTGCTATAAGAGAAAGACAGAGATACCAGGAAGAAACCTGTCTTCAGACACATGGAGATGATTGTGACAGCTCCAGAGCTGCACCATTAGCTACAAACCTAGAGCTGTCACCATACTGACCCCGGTTGAGTTTACTCAGACAGCCCGAGTTGCAGAGGGAGCGGATCGCCCTGGGCTCCCAGCAGCTCCGGCCCTTCATCCCACTCTCTGCAGGCCTGATCCAACTCCACGCTCCCTGAGATGCGACGCTGCCCTTGTGCCACTACGTAATCATAGCGAGGGGAGGGCTGAGGCACTGACTTTCCTTTCCCCAGCGTTACAGAATGCACACAAATAAACTCGCACTCAATCACGTACAACGATGTGGGGCCAGTCGCACGCACCCCTTCAGTCCTAGGTCCAAAACTGCATTCCCTGCCCACCAGAATCAGACGCACACAATCTGCATACGCTCAATCACAAAGCTCGGCACGTTTACAATTCCCCTTCAGATGCTTTTCTGAGTGCAGTGCAGCTTGATGGGGAAGGGAGGGTGAAGGGGAGGGAGAGGAGCTGAGAGGAGATAGGACTCGGCAGCTAGCAATCATCTACGACCAAAACTGGAACACATTTCTTACTCTCTGTCACCTCTGTGTATCTTGACAGAACTACCCAACAATCTTAAGAAAGGGAAATGACAAGGGAGGAGTAACAAATATGTTGGTTAAACTAGCGAGAGCTTGTAGAGCAGCTGTAAATGAGGAAAAGGTAAAATCAGAATAGGGATGGAGGAAGGTCAAACAAAACAAAGCTCTGTAAAATGTCTCTTTGTGCTACTGACCAATGTGTTACTGCAGTGTCGCTACGTTTGATTGTGTTTTTAGTGCTGATCATGAGCCACTGATGGCTCAACGAGACATACAAACAGCTGCAATACAGACCGCACTGCCTTCAATTTCAGAGTGGATGAAGGTTGCTGCCTCAAATCAGAACTGAATTACAAATCCCACTGTGCTCTACACCAAGGTCACCTCAGTCAACTGCTGTACATTTAGCTGAGGGTTGCAGAAAATACACATCAATTCTAAGCATAATTCATCAGTTACTTTGCAAGGACTGAACATGCCTTTCACCCTTTTGTTCATTAGTTTAAAACCCATTCATGGAGATTTCCATTATTATTTTTAAAGACCAATCTCTTATCTTCATAATTAACCACGCTGTATTTAGTTTTCATGGGATATGCTGATGTATTTGCATATCCACAGATTATATGCCTTTCGATGGATCTCTTAAGTTTATTTTTATCTAAGCCATAAGCTACTGTTACACTGTTTCCTTGTCATATCCAATGTAAATATGTATTTTAAGTAAATCTAGAAAAAGATTAATGTATTTTGTGAGTCTCGGAATCTCCCCAGATACGTGTCACTTACTTTTTTTAGCTTTGCAGTCCAATGGGCTGATGAAAACTTGAATACTTTATATTTGTTTTCGTCATCTCAACAAATTCCTCAAACTATTGTGATAAAATCTAAAAACTATTGCACATTCCTAGTATAAATGGGTACGCCCAATTTTAAAATGCGGAAATTTCATGCTAGTTTTGCATATTGGTGCATGTTAAATGAGTCTGATTAAGTTCTGCTAAAGAAATTAGATGTTATATATTTAATTCAGATTAGTACACACAAATTAAACAACCATACAAATTGTTATTTTATCTTGAGAACAATATTTTTATTTATTTCATTTTTTTTTTATAGTATTTGTTGTTCAGCAAGTTTTATTAAATTTAAATGTCACTACTTTCTTCACACAACAAAAATGCAACTGTCTGACTTTCTCTCAAAAAACTTGCTGTTATAAGTTTATTAAAAATTCTGTAGCAGTTTCTGACAACAGCAAGAACAAGTAACGAGAAAGAGCTGTCTGGGGGTGAGGGTGAGGAGACAGAGGGGCTGTTTCTAAAAGGCACTGAAGCACCAAAGATCTTCTTCAAGGGTTTGACATCTTCAAACTTTAAAAATGGAAAATAGTCATCTTGTGTGATCTATGAAGAACACTGTTCCATGAAAACCCAGAAAATGCAACCTCCTCTTTTTACAGGTCCCAGGGTTGTTTACAATACACTGATCAAACTCAGCAAGTCCTGTAATAACATGAGCTTATATAGCATGTGATCGCTAAGCATCAAAGGAACATTGGGTATGTCTCAGGAGACGTGAGCCCTTATATGTTGATCCTGGGCTACTCTTGCACAGGACGACCGCTTTAACTCTGATTATGTGAAAACTGATGCTTATAAGTCTGCACACAAATTCAAACAAACGGCAAGTTTTCTGAGTGTTTTGCTTTGAGTTTGATAAAAAAAATAAATATATATATATATATATATATATATATATATATATATGTTTAAGATGTAGGCTTTGATTTAGGAATTGGGATGCCATTTTTCCTTCGTTCTCTCTTGGATTCAAAGCCACAATCTTTATTAATGAACTTTTTTTTTTTTTCTTTGTTAAAATTTGTTCAAGCTTGTAATCAGTCAGTCTTCCTATTTAGAGGGTGACAACTAGTCACTGTGCGATTTGGAGATATGGTATGTACCACACTGAACATTTACTACAGGAAGTGAAGTGGAAAGTTGTCCCAGGAGATCAGAAAGAACATTTTAGACAAGCATATTAAAGGTAAAGGCTACAAGACCGTCTCCAAGCAGCTTGATGTTCTTGTGACTACAATTGCATGTTATTTAGAGATTTAAGGTGCACATGACTGTAGCCAACTTCTCTGGCTGTTTCGCAGGCCCATTGGATAATATGAATGGTACCCAAAGAACCCAGAACAGCCTCCAAAAAAAATTAAAGGTGAAGTTCAAAGTACAAGAACTTCATGGGAAATGAAGGAGGAAGCCAAAGAATAAAAAGTAAGGCTGGAATTTGCCAGAATGCATACAGACAAGCCACAAAGCTTCTGGGAGAAAGGCCTTTGGTAAGATGAGTCAAAACTAGAGATCTTTGGCAAGGCACATCAGCTCTATGTTCAGAGAAGTTATCAAGAAGATAAAATTGTCCCTACTGTGAAACATGGAGGAGGCTCGGCTATGATCTTACTCTACTTTGCTGCATCTGCCACAGGGAGTCTTGTATCATTACAGGGTGTGGTGAAATCTCAAGACAATTAAGGAATTCTGGAGAGAAATGTGCTGCCTGGTGTCAGAAACCTTGGTCTTAGTTGCAGGTCATGGGTTTTCCAACAGGATAACAACCCAAAATACATAGCTAAAAAGCACCCAAGAGTGTCTAACAGTAAAACATTGAACTATTCTGAACTGACCTGAAACGAGCCCTGATCTAAATCCTGCTGAACGTCTGTGGAAGGAGCAGAAACATGGCGTCCGGAGAGGGCGCCCTTCAAACCTGACACAACTGGAGCAGTTTGTGCATGACGACTGGGTCACAACACCTGTGGACAAGTTCAGAAGTCTTACTGACAATTACAAAATTTGTTTAATTGCAGTGATTACCTCTAAAGATTGAGTAACAAAAAAATATTAAGTTACAGGTATCATCATTTTTGTCCAGGCTTGTTTCATTAGTTGTTTTAAAAATGATTTTGTTGAACCACAGTTCAAAAGCAAGGTCTGCTTTAAACTAGATAACTTTCAGTAAATTTTTATTTATTGTTTACCTTTGTCACCTTTAGGTTATTTCAATGACCACTGTGGGCGTTTAAGTCGTTAGCAGAGGGGAACCAACAATTTTATCCATGTGTGCTTGTGAGATAGTCTCAGTGAAACTGATTGTGATAAAAGTAAAGCTGTAACAGCTTAAAGTGCTTTTGTAACCAAGTCTCATTTTGATAGACAACCTATTGAGAGAAATCTGACCCAAGAGCTCCTAAGTGATGCAAACTTCCTCTTCATGACATCTCCATTGTTAGAATGATGCACAAGTTGCAGTCCACAGCAAAAAATAAAATAAAAATAAATAAATACTCAAAACTCTAATCACTGACAGGAACCAGTTGCATTTTTCACAAGACATATCGCCAAAATCACTAGCTCTGCAAACAAAGCTTCTCCATTTCAACACAAGCCTGTATATGTGTCTTCAGGAGGGACACATGTGACATACATGACCCACAAGCCTCAACACAATCTGGAAATCACTAGATATGTCCCTGTGACATACTTTACATTAAGGATGTAATGTTTTGAGAAATATTAGGTGAAATATTGCAGCATCGAGATGTTCAGAGTGGTATCAGTGTCTTTCACTTCAGTTAGTTTTAGTTTCAAATACTTCTGTTAAGGTGCTGTGGTTGCCATAATTATTACATGATCAGGATTGAAAGATTGGGTCCATAGATACATCTAAACTATTCCCACAGTTCATATTCTAAGGCTTTGTTACCATAATGAGTAAAACTGACACAGAATTGGTGGAACATATTTTTTCAAATTCAAAGACTTTCAAGGATTTCAAGGACCTGTGGGAACTCTGATTACAATTTAGCTCTTGATGAAATCATTATGCCAGCTCTTATTTCTTCTTCCTTTTTTTTTCATGCAAATTAAATCACGTAAGAGTTGAGGCTTTATTAAATATGGTTAATGATACAAAAATGAATTTTGCTTCATATAAAGTTGAGGTTTATAAAAGCCAAACCACCAGAAAGACAGTAAGAAGAAGACAGTGTATTTAAAGAGTACAACAGTCTTATTATGCCAATTACTGCATTAAGGAGGGAACCAAAACACACAGAGGCCAGACAGCCTGAAGGCACAGAGCTCATTAAAGCAGTGAGATGGTCTGAGAGCAGAAACTGAAGAAAGAAACCTTTCCCGATGACATTTTAGGGGTCACATTTTAAACTTGACAACATTTAAATCATTAGGCCATGTTACCTTCAGCTCCAGTAGCCATTTAAATGTAGCTAATCTACATAAAGGGACCCAGATACTTTGCTGTCTCACCTCCTCTGAAGAAACACAAGCTCAAATTTATATAAAAACTGAAAATATCTTTAAAAATAAATAAAATACATGCCTTTATGTGCACCCACGCTCATGTTCACCACAGATCCTGTGGTAATAATAACCTGCTTTACCAAAAGAATTACACACAAATGCAAGCATTTAGACCGATCCAGCGGCAGCCTGCACTGGCCAAGAGGTTTTAGTAATCTTAAAGTAGAATTTGATATGAATGAACCCACACAGCAGAGTGAACGACAGCAGACTTTTGATACACAGGGGAAATTAATCATCCAGCTCAATGACCGATGAGTGTGAAAAACAATGTGGAATATTTACGAGTTCTGTAAGTATCTGCTTTTTGCCTCAAAATTACATAATGCAGTAGCTAGAAAAAAGAAATCATTTTTTTCCTATTTTCTTTTAATCTATCTTCATCTTCGTCATGAGTAAAATTACTGTGAACGGTAATTGCTGCTTTTCCATTTTTTTTTCAGTGTAATGTAACAGCAGATCATTTGTGGAAAATTTGTAGATTCTCAAACCTTTTTGCAGAGTGCATCTAAAGTATTCAAAAGAAAACAAAGAACTAAGATTTTCCTGCTTTTGTCAGCCCTGGATGACTATTTATTCACAAAAATGGTCAAATAATGTCAACCATAATAATGTTCTGAGCTGGTGCTCTTTTAAACAAAACATTTTCTAATATCTAAAAGCAACAACACTGATATCACGACCCAAAGACTTTTCAAAGCACTTAAGTTCACCGGGAAGACTAAAACCAGAGAAAAATAAAATAACTAATAACTGAGGCTCCTTTGTCCTTGATGATCAACTCACACAATGTTTAACTAATTTTTATTTTAATGATCTGCCAAGTCAGCATTCTCCATTTCTAAACTTTTGCATTCTGCTGATAAAGCAGAGAAGCACTGGAGAGAAAGAGAAAAGAAAAAATGTGTGTGTGTGTGTGTGTGTGTGTGTGTGTGTGTGTGTGTGTGTGTGTGTGTGTGTGTGTGTGTGTGTGTGTGTGTGCAAGCAGGGACACACACAATGGTGGCTTAATAATGAGCGCAGGTTCTATGCAGCATGTACAGTAGAGCTCACAGCGTAAACACTTGACCCTCAGGGAGTAATAAACCTTGTAAAAGTGAAGGACAGCACAAGAAAACACGCATGACTGCAACATAGTCTGAACAAAGCTCTCCTTATGTTTACTGATGTAGCTTTTATCATTCACCTAATTTGTTCTCTACTTATTTTACTCTTTCCCTAAAGGTGTTATTCACCATATCTATTTTAATCAGCTTGACAAAGGTTTATCAGGGCGACAAAGAAGAATAAAGCAACAGTCTGGATCAACTGTAACCCAACTTCTAAACCAGAAGATGAACCAAATATTATAATCTACACCAGAACTTCTAAATGTTGCAAGAATAAATCATTTATCTATTACACATACACAACTTTTGGCTAACTTTGTAACACAATAAAACAATACCTTCACTCCCATTGCAGATGGCAACACTGAAGTCAGAAACCAAAAGTGAAACAATAAAAATAAAGTTTACAGAAATGAATGTGGCAGAAGTAATCATCATTTCTCATTAAATATTTGTAGCATAACAGAAACAAGAGCACATATCCAAACAAGAAAACACCAAGAGACAGACTGAAATGTTGGGGAAGCTGTGTCTTGGGATATTAGAATATTAGAGAAGAGATGGCTATTCTTTCCAGACAGCAGGTTCCTTAGGGAGGGGATATTTACAGAAGAGCCCTTTCAACACGCACACTAAGGAACAGTTATTTATCTGACACTGCTTGGAAATAGAAAATCCCAGGAAGACAAGAGTAAAGACAGAAGAGGAGAAAAGTAAAAAAATATCTACACAAAAGAAAGACTGATGCAGCTTTAAGTTCGAGAGAGATAAAGGCTCATCAGGAACATAGAGTTTAATTAGTTTCAATTGATTACAACATGTATTTTAAGCTAAACTAAAACAAACAACTAGAGATGAATCGAGGAACTGTCTGATGTATGGAGACATTCAAATGTCGATTTGACTGACTGCATAGTCAGCATCACCCGAGTACAAAGCTTTTCTGATCAATGAATGCACAACACCTAAGAGATATGAGTTTGTACCGTTTACCCTCTTCAGTGTAGAAATTGTTACTGTAGGAATGAGATTTAGAGTCAGCTATTTTAGTATCAGTAAGGAATTGAAGTCAGCTATTCATTTTGGCTGCAAGACGCGAGAGGGTCAGATGATGATCATTTTGCTTCTTTGACATTTTGCCACACTTTATAACGCTTTCATACCAGAGCTTTTATTGTCCGCTTCATTTGGGATGGTGTGAACAATCAAATTAACTCTTGTGCATCTGAAAATGTGGTTGTTCACATGGAAGTGAACCCTGGTGCGGTTATATTAAGGGAGCGTTCTACAAACACAGTAAAACATCAAAATCTCCCTTCTCTGTACAGCTGCACTCATTTCATGAATAAAGAGCAACATTGCTTGTTTTCTTGTTTTTAAAAACCAGCTTGAAATAAATAAATAAGCCAACATGCTAGATTGCCTGCCAGCAGTTTATACTGAGCAATTTACCCTAAGATAGCAGATGTTAAAACAGCATGACATTGTCCAGGCTCTTTGGTCTGCTTTCAAAATGGTACTGTGAAACTGACGCTTTATCAAATTGGTAAGGAGTGAATTTATTTGGAGTTTTCCCTGGCAGATAAAAGGAAGGCTAAATGTACTAATGCAAAGTTGATTTGTGTTATTAATGGGAATTGTAATCTTTCGAAAAAGCTGCTGGATTAGAATAATGCAATGCGAAAATCAGACGGTGGGAATATCACAATAACATGCAGTAGTTGTCTGCATGAGCAAATTATGGTTTTCACATACATCCACAGGAAATTACGTCGAAAGAAAGAAAGAATAGCAAATTGTGGTTGAAAAACACTGGATAAACCAAAACCAGGTAAAAAAAAAAGAAATATCACCATCGTCATGATTTTTGGAAGGATGACTTCTTGGAGAGCAATTAACAATCTCTGTTTGGCTTCCTCAATGTTTGTTATGTTACAAGACTGAATCTCACTCTGAGCTCTTTGTTTCCCTCTCACTCGTTATTAAGAAATGGAGCTGATGTAGAAAATTGTGCAATGCCAACACACAATTTTCGTTCCAACAAATACAAGGGCAAGCCATTGAGTACACAGCAGCAGTACAACTAATTGAAGAAGCTGATAAGAAGCACACCATCTGTCATTTCATAACATCCTCTCAGGGGCTCCAAAAGTAGCCCAGCACAGCAAGCTCCCCAAGCCAAAAGCATTATAAAGCAGCTGCAGGTCTATTTTTCATAGGCAAATATTGAACTAAAAAAAAACAACCTAGGAACATTTTTCAAAAAAAACTTACTAATTTTCATCAAAGTGTTGTTGTGAAAACTTCAATAAATAAAGATGTCAAACTGAGAAAAGTGGACAGTACCAATTGATAGAAAAACAATAAATACTACATATTTCATTTAGCTATTAGTCTTGTAATTTTTGTTAAGTGGAAATATTAAAAAATGTAGGTCTAAATTTAATGTGATGTGTTTTATAGATTTGCTATTTAAATTACACATTTAAATTACACATCTTCACATATAATCCACTGAAAACATCTAAAATACAATTAGACAAGTGAACAGAAACATCTATTCAGCTTTTTACAGTTTCAGGTAAACACAAATGCTCAAAGCTACACACATTTCATAGCTTAACACAAACGGAGAAAAACTGTGTACTTACTTGAGAGAGATTTTCCCCCAGAGTCTTCTGATGAAAATATAAATATTTTACGCAAGACAGGAGAGTTTGACAAAAAAAATAAGAGAAACTCAGAAAGAAATGAACACGTTCGGATGCAAAACGGAGCAAATGGCTTACTGAGAGAGAAGGGGGGGGGGGAAACAGAGGAGGCGGGAAAAACCAGACAGCGAGCGTGAGAGGGCAGTGGGAAGGGAGAGGAAAAGTAGATATGTGGAAGGTTGAAAAAATAAAAAAACAGTCAGGACAAAGAGGGAGGGGTAAGGAGGCTGTGGCGATATGATAAATGAAGTGTCCTTAAACATGAGATGTTAAGTTCTCTTCTCACATTGTGCTCTGATATTTCTACAGTTTCAGCACCATGGACAGTTCATTATGTTTAACAGCAAAAGGTGAATCACAGAATAGATTTAGGGAAAAAAACAGAAGGAAGATAAATCATTGTCAAAAACTGGAAATATTTTAAACGGCACCTAAGTTGATAAAGTAAGCAGCGTTAGTCTAGGGCAGTGGTTCTTAACCTTTTTTGAGGTACCGAACCCATCAGATTCATATGCGCATTCACCAAACCCTTCTTTAGTGATAAATAATTTTTTATTTTTTTTCAAAATTCAAGACATAGGTATATGTTATTTTGCTGGTGCACAAAATGAGCCGTGCATGAACGTCACCTTGCTCAAAGAACAAAACCATGAACTCACAGCAAATTATAGTCTTACTTTATTCTGGCTCCCCAAAAAATATTTTGGCCCCATAAAAGAATTTCAGCCCCAAAAAATATTTTTTTACTATTTTACCAATTAATAATAAATTTGGATTTGTTTTGAAGAATTAAAATTTTTTTAATAACTTAATTCTTTTTTTTTTTTTGTTTTGTTTTGTTTTTTGTCGTTTTCAATCCAGGAAATACTTTTTTGGGGCCAGAATAAAGCATTGCACAAATTACATACCTGCAAATCAGTGTGACTTCTGCTGTTATTTTTGGGAGACCAGTTCAGATAGGTGTGGTTTCACCTTGGCAAGTGCTGCTCTCATGTCATCTTCACAGCAAAGTCTGGTCATTTTCTTCTTTTTTTGCTCGACATATTTAGTATGGATTAAAATATTAAGAAAGAAACCACTCGACGTACAACTACGACAGCCGTTGAATACTGCGCGCACTAAATTCCCCGCAGCACTGATTGGCCAAGCAATGTAACGTGATCCTCTGCAGCAAGTGATGGCCAAGCGGGGCGTGTCATCATGATTTTATACAAGTGTGTCTTTATCTCCGCGGCAGAGGCTCCGCCGAACCCCTGAGACCGACTCATCGAACCCCTAGGGTTCGATCAAACCCAGGTTAAGAACCACTGGTCTAGGGTAAAAAGCAAAAAAGGTCACCAGACTGTCATGCTGACCATACAATGAAGCTATCAAGCTGGATACACTGGGCTCAGGTTATTTCACATCATACCTTGCTTCAGCTCTGCTGTATATTTCTGAAATTAGTCAGAGATGGAGACCCTTCTTCAAAGAATCAACCAATTTCTATATTTTACCCCAAACAGCCATTTCTAAAATCTTCTCTGTTAGTATAAAAATATGTCAACTGAGGCTATGGATGTATTTAATCGTGTCAGGCAGGCTTACAAATTCAAGTCACTAGTGGAACAAGTTATTTCAAGGACTGTGATCCCACTTCACATGCAGGCGCAAAACCATGGCACGCAGAGGAGGTCAAGTCAAAGTGAGGGGAAACACTGCCCCCTGCTGAGCTGAAGCTTTATGGTTTAGATCATGTTAAAATGAGTGAGTACATGGATCAAACTATTCCTAATTATACAAAAGCTAATGACAAACTTACAGACAGCATCTTTTCTAACAAAATAAGATGACTGCCTAATCAACAAATCAAATGACAGGTGCAACAGAAATATTGAATACCAATGTGGGATGCAAGGGATTGAAAATTGCAGCACATCATAATACAGAACACAGCTAAAACATTAAAAAATACCACATGATGGCAATGGAACACCAAGCCTTGTAATGGATATCAATGTCTACCTTTAGCTCCCTCCTGACATCTATCCGCAGTTTACACTCTGCTCACCTGAGGAAATCGATATGAGCTCTTTGTTCCGAAAACAGAGAAGCAAGGGTAGGTTAATGAATGCTGACATTCTGGTGCTGATCCATGTCCAACACCACAAACAAAGAAAAAGATGGTCCGACAGAGTCTGAACACACACTTGTTTAGTAATTCATTTTGGTGTTAAGGCAGTACTTCAGTGGCTTTCTGCATGGACACTCTCCACAGACACTACATATTCTGTGTAAGCAGTGAAACAAAAGCAAGTAAGGAAAAAGCACAAAGACCTGTGTACAATCTTTCCTCACTGACTCATAACTTATGCAGCACAATTGCAAAAGTATTCACACCTCTTAAAACTTTTCCCCATATGCATTGTTATATCCAAAAACTTTATGCAGATGATCAACACAAAGCGGCATAGAAGACAAAAATTACATGGTTTTCAATTTTTTTTTACATATTAAAATAATCTTTTTATTCTACTAGAAACATAGATTTATCAGGCAGCAAGAAAGAAGACAGAAAGAAAACAACTTCTGTTTGGTAGCACAAATCAACTTCATGAATGTTTATACCTATACGGCTGGAAGAAAAACATTTTAAAAAAAGTTACTAACAAGCACATAGGTCAAAAGTAACTAAGCATTTTAAAATAAGAAAATACCATTAACAATACCAGCCATTTACATTTTTTACTCTGAATAAAACTTTCCTTTTAAGAAGTGCTTCATTTCAAACTGTAGCCAACTAGTTTATTTGGGCGTTCCTGATAATAATGTCAGTGACAGATGCTCTGACAACCAAATGGTATCCTTGGTTTAAGCATATTTGATGTTAATTATTATTTAATTGAGCTTGATATATGACCTTCCATTGTAACCAACTTTAGTTAATTAACTACTTGCACAGTGACATTCCAGAGAAAACCATCCTGTGACAAATTTCATTAAAATAAGCAAAGTGAACTGTTAAACTACCCAAAACCAACATATAAATCTACAATGATGCACTAAATGAACTCAGTCAATCAATAGCCTAACCTTTTTAAATATACCAGCATTCCTCTGCAGCATACGTGGGTGAGCTTAAAAAGCACTCACATTCTTGTTCAGTCTATATTTAGTGATCTGACTTTCACACAGAGGCCAGAAGAATATATAATCTGTCTCACTTTCTGCAGAACCTTTTTACTGTAGACTAAAGCCGACTCCAAGTTGATGCTGTGGTAAAGTGAGAGAAAACAAAGACACCCAGACTTTTCCCACAGCCTTTGACCAAAGAACTTCCAGCCTAAACAACAATAGGTCTTCTTGGAAAGGAGATTGACTGAATGGAAGCTCAGTTCTCCCAGTGGCATTAGCATACTCCAGTTTGTTTTCCAGTTTGGTTGTGGAGTCACAGATGCCCTCTTCTGGCTCACAATGGAACATGAACAACATTAAGCAAAACAGGAACAGCAAAAGGTAAGAGCTGGATTGAATACCAAAAAGCAGAGGACATGGCTGATTGCAGAAGGTAAATGAAATGAATGCATATACAATGCCCAGCAAAAATATTCATACAACCAACATTTCTATGTGCATACTTCAATGCTTAAACTTGGCAGGAGGAGCTTCTGTAAACATTGTTTTTCAGGTGTTGCCATAATGTTGGTGAATACATTCGTTATATATTGTGCAACCCTACGCTGAACCGAATTTAGGTGTGGGCTTTGACTGAACCATTTTAACACATAAATATGCATTAATTCAAACCAATCTGCTGAAGCGCTGACTGCATGTTTAGGCAAGAAGGTCCAGGGTTCGAGTCCTGGCCTGGGGTTTTTCTGCAAGGAGTTTGTATGTTCTCTGTATCCATGCACAGAATCTCTCTGGGTACTCCAGCTTCCTCTCAATATTGACTACTCTGATTTTCCCTCAACTAGTCATGTGTTTTTGTATGGTTTTCTGTCCTGTGTGTTAAAAGATTAGCAGTTGTAAAATATGGATGGATAGATTACAAAAGGCTCTGGAAGCTGATCTAACCTAATATGTTCATAGTTCAAACCTGTACACACACTTGTATTTTCAACTGTTGATTTGGGAGGGGGAAAAAAAATCAGTTTTGACTTGAATCTAAAAGTAGCTGCTGCTCCTTACCAGACTGATCATTCATCATGCGGATGGCTTTAGCTTTAGCCAACTCCAGCGCGGTAACCCATCTCTGCCGCTCTACTTCAGTGCTCGCCTTCAGGTGGTATGTGCGACCGCCGCTGCTCAGCACAATGTTGCAAGCGTCCTCTGTGTCGATGTGTGCTGTGGCCAAGTTTATAGTTCCTCGACAAGTATGGGCCATCTCTGCCTGTGTCCTAAAAAAAAATAAAATTAACAAAGGGTAGAAGGTAAATCAAAACATACAACATAGATGGGCACACTGGTCATGAGAATGAATGAGGAGGGAACAGAATTTCAATTTCAGTCTTTCAATTCAAAAAGCCTGGGATTGCAGCTGGCATTTCTACTGCTACAAGCAGGGCAAGAGAGAGCAACTGAAGGCAAAGCAACAGTAAAACACTGAGTCGCTTCACAGAAGTAGAAGTGAGTAAGAAATATGTAAATGGACACATTATGAATAGTAAACTTGCATCAGTTTATTTTTAACAACTTTTTTTATTATTTGCACCAGCTCTCCCTCCTGCTGGTGAACTGTGGGTATCTGGATATCCTCACGACACCAACTGTGTGCAGTCAGAGGGGCTTTCAAGTCTACATAACAAGGCCATTGTGCAACTTCAGGCATCTTTACTGAACAATTAATAAAAATCAAGACAAAGAGAGAACAGAGTATGAGAGGAAGTTAAAACAAGTGCACAGCAACAGAGAGGCAGAATCGTAGCAGAACGACTTAAAAAAAGATCAGAGAAAAGTAATCAACAGCAACGCGAATTGTTTTCACACGCTGCATCAAAACAGATATTTTACCACTGAGACAGACCATCATGTTTCTTGGAAAGAATATTCTCACATCTTAAAATGCAGCCCTTTTTTGCAAATTAACAACATAAACATGAAAGTGCTGGAACTAACCGGTACTTGAATCTACAAATAATTCACTGCAGGAATAGTAATAACCAGATTTTGTGAACATACCTCATATTAAACACTATCTAAAAGCACCAGCAGGTCTAAATGAGATGGAAAAATGCCACGACCTTATTCTTATTTTACGATGTTCTGAGGCAATGTGGAATTGAGACCTGTGGCCTGGCAAATCAAAATTTGCAACAGTATGTGGTTATTAAGGCCTCATAAGGAAAGAGACCATCTGGCTTGTTATCAACACACAGTTAATAAAAAAAAAAACCGCCAGCATCTGTGATGGTATGAAGGTGGATTCATCCACATGGCAAATGAGATCTGCACATCTGCGACATCAAAAGAGGAACAGAAAAGACATGAACATTTCCCTTTTGTTAATAAATTAATTAATATCTGTGAAATTATCAACATTTCTCAAAGATCTCAGTAAGCAACTCGACAGACAGCGGAAACATCCTTTTTGGATCTGAAAACAAAGTGCTAGATCATGAGGTTGCATAGTCTCACCATGACCAAACCCCCAAATATCAAAATGAGCAGCATTTTGAAATATCAAGTAATGATATGGCTGGTTTTTCATTGTTAAAACTGCATTTGTTTATTTAATTAATCTTTAACCAAGTGAAACGTCATTGTGGTATTGCAATAAAATCTTTCCTTGCCGTCTTTGAACAGAATTTACACTCCAATTATATTAATATTACACTGACTTTAGTTTTTCGTTTATTCTTTTTTATGTACAAATTGTGATTTATTTTATTTTTTTTTGGTTGGTTTTTTTTTTCAATATTCATCAATAAAAAAATAAGAATTATCTGGCCAATTTCTGCTCAAGAAAATAAATTTTTCCTCCATTGTAAGTATATTTTTCTGCGTTCTAAATCCCTAAAGATATAAACAAAAGTAAAATTGATTATTTAATAAAAAAAAAATACATTTATACAGTACACAGAGCAGAAAAAAGGTTATACATACTATAAAAAAAACCCTCTTTTACCACCACTGTCGTAAAAAACAGATCGCAGTCAAATGACTTCCACAGGAGTTCATTTTTATTCATTTTCTTCAAATTCAGATATTTTTCCTTTTGATCATGTTCACAGAAAAACGAGGTCTTGATTATATTAAAACCAATAAATTCAATTTAAAACCAACCCACTAAATTAACATGGAGTCTTTTGCAGCAACATATAGTGAGCCTGGTTCTGCCGGATGTTTCTACCTGTTAATAGAAAGTTATTCCTCTCCACTATCACCATGTGCTTGCTCAGGAAGAGGGATCGCTGCAATGACTCAGTGCAACTGGCTCAATTTCCATAGACAGACATCTTCTAACCAGTTCATCTGACCAATAGACTGATTGTTTCAGGATTGCAATTTGGACTAAATTGATCTTGGTGTAATTTCATCTTAATGGGACAATATGACTAGATAGATTGTATTGTTATGAACTGGATTGGTCTGCACTGAATAAGAAGTTCCTTTTAGTTGCATATGAATAAGACTTGTTAGTGCCCTGAAATGACCATTGTATTAGTTTGGTGAACTGATACTGAATTGAACCAAATATAGATGTTGCTGCACTAATTATTTTTTTTAGATCAGGAAGCAAGACGGTTGAGAAACAAAAAGGCATGAGCCAAATGCTCACAGGTTTGCTGGCTCAAAAACAGCCTTTTAAAGCATGCAGCCATGCCATCAAACTCTTTAAGTTCTCTTTCCCACAAGAAAAACGTCAATCTTCCTAATAAGGTAGCCGCTGCCTCACTGAGTCAAAGGTTTAGAGTGTATTTATAAATTCTGCCAGGCAGCGGCTTCCCTAAAGTCAAGTCTTGTTATCATGCCAAGCGAGAACAAGCGCTTCAGTGTACCATTCCTCTGCTGGCACTTGGTGCACATCAGTTCTGCAGACAAACACTGCACTGGGGCCATGCGAAGCAGAACGGAGAGCAGGCCGGGCAGGGATCCTCAACAGTCCAGTCTGTGGTTTCACCCGGCCGAGCTCAGCTGTAAAGTTCTGCACGTTAAGTGGGTCAGAAACAGAATGTGCTGCTGATGAGTAAGATGAGACGCATGCTGATCGCTGCTGCCCTGTGGGAAGGCCAGGCCATGCAAAGGCCATGAAACTACACAGTCAACAAAAAAGCTGGGAAACAGAGATAAGGACCACAGGGGCTCTAAGGCACTAGTTGGATGAGGAAGGGGAGGAGAAAGAGAACGTAGAGCTTAGGGGTGAAAGGGGAGTTCCAGCATGATGTGCTGCATCAGGAGAGCATCGATGTGCTTTACCTGTCCATCCCCTGTGCACACATCCTCATAAAACATAAATCCACCGATCTGGAGCATGTAATGACAGAACAAAAACCAGTGAACAACACATGAGCATGAAAACACAGACGAGAAGAGAAAATGTGACGAAGTACCCGAAGCTTGAAACCATAGATCAGTTTTATTGTGGCTGTGGGCTACAATTTAACAAGACATGGACGAAAATGTCAAAGAACCACTTGATAACATGCTGAAAGTAAAAAACAAATATGAAACTTAGAAAAAAGAGAAGTGACGCTCCATTTTGGACAGCTTGGTATGAGCTGCAGAAAAACTGAACCAATGACAAGTTAAGTATGTGGCCACTCTCCAGAGTGTCTTTTTGTCATCTCTTAACTGCTGCCACATAAAAACACTAAGACCACACAGACAGGCACCCAAACAGAGACACTTGAGCATGCACATCCTGTCGCCTGGTGCTAAAAGCAATGAATAGCCCATTAACAAGATTAGATCACAGCAGCAATATTGCTTGCTCCAGTCACTCCAGATAAAACGCCTGTCCGACAGACAGGATTCAGGCCAAGATCGAACCTTCAGCTGGGCCAGAGGTCGCCTTGCTCAACACTCTACCTCCTCCTCCCCCCGAATCTCGAATGAGAAAGCAGTAACACCATAACCTGACTCTCTAAAAAGGACCCAGGCAGCAGTGAACACCTGATGAGCACTTAAACTGATACGATCTGGTTTCTCTCCAGGTACTGGAGCAAAACAGAGACAGACCAGACTGCTATGAAAGACAAGACCAGGTTGTGCGATACTACAGCTCCAGTAGCACCCAAAGTTTTAATGTTCTGTAAATCCTCCCTAATTCAGAGCTGGATTTACATTAAGAGGTTACTAAAGTATTAAATCTGAGAGCAAAGTCACTTAAGAAATAAAAAAAATGAAGATGTTCCAGGAAAGAAGAAGATCTTGTCATATGTCTTCTTCAGCACAACGAGGCTCTTTATGTGATTTGAACTAAAAGGAGTCATGACACAAAGCTGATGTAGAGGAAAGAATGACCAGGCTTGCGGTTTTTGGAGCCAAAGTAATGGAGCAGTCAATACCGAATGCGATTCAAAATCGCCGTTCAACTCATTACACTTTAGCTTGCTCAACTGCTGAGTGTGTCAACCCATTCATAGACTCAAAGCATTGATTGGAGCCACAGGTTAAAGTGCCAAGCCAGAGCTTTGAAAAAAAACAAAAAAACAGGCTGCAAGAGATAAAGTGATTTCTTAAGGCACTGACAGAATTTCAAAAGGTGTGTAACTCACTATTGAATTATTAGAAATCTAGGGACTTCTTTAAAATAAGACAAATACGAAACACAGTCAATTATACACATGATGCATAAAACTTTACTATCACAAGTACAGAACATGGTGGCGGCAGCATCATCCTGGGACATGCTTTACTTCAGCAGGGACTGGGAAGACGGTCCTTCCAGCAGGACAACAACCCTAAACATACAGCCGGAGCTACAATTCAAAAGTGTAAATTAAAGTATGGTTATGTGCTAGAACGGTCCAGTCAAAGACCAGACCTAAATCCAACAGTGAGTCTGTGGCAACTGGGAAGCCAGAGGTTAAAAGATGCTCTCTAGCCCAGTTGACTGAGCTTGAGGTATTTACAAAGATTTTAGTTTCCAGTTGTGCGAAGCTGGCACATACAAAACCTGAAGACTTGCAGCTGTAATTTTGGCAAAAAGGAATCTATAAATAATTGGCATTTGAGTGTTAAAAAAGTGAATACCATATATTTAATTTTTCAATTCATTAAAAGGTTTTAAAAAAATGTGTCATTAACTTGCCACTTCACAGTAACACAATATTTTATGTTTGGCTATTGCATAAAATACATTGAACCCTGTGGTTGAAACATGAAAAAGTTTATCAAATATGAAAACCTGTGTGAATACTTTAGACTTCTTAGTTTATCTTCTAGTTATCTGAGAAGTATCTTAACTAGTAACAAGCTCAAACTGTTGACTGATGCCAAAAGTCAATTGTGAAGCTAAAACATCTCAGATTTGGGTGGTTTCACATAAACAATTTTCTCCTTCTTTTCATCAGTTAGTTTTTCTCCTCTGTCAGGAATCTCGCTTGATTAAACTGAGAGCATCCTGGCTGCTTTCTACCGAAGGTCTTTTACACAATCAATCCTTGTGTTTTTGAACAAGGGCAGCTACTGCAAAATAAAACATTTCAAAAATTGAAAATTGCATCTCTATTTTTATCCAAAATTATCCCTTTCTCTTCTAATAAATTGACAAATAGAGAACATGTGCAGAAAAAGGGTAAATGTGGGAAGCAACACATTTATGACATATGATGAAAGCACATTAATTAACATGTTGTCACGTTTGTCTCTGCTCCTTTTTACTCCAGTGACAGACAGTCAGGAGGCTCACAGAGAGGCAAACAAAGCCCAGAGTCAGACACACACACAATGCAGCCATTCCAGGAAGACATCGGCGGAGGGAACAACTTGTACGCCTCAGCGCGTCTGTGCTCATATGTTGACAGGTTAGCTTTCCTTCAGTGAGGGCGGTCACCCTATAACATAATGGACTATTAATGATGAACGAGGCAACAGGTGTCTCTCATTTCACTGCAACTACAGGCAGGAGACTTTGGCTGTGCAACTGCTCCACCAAATAACATGTTGATGACAACAAAAAGGCAGGTGGCAATACTTGGAATGGAATCAGATGAAGAGGGTTTAAATAGATAGCTGCAAGAACAATAGGTAGACAGTATTTTCTGTTTAACGGAATGACGCTGTAAAACACCATAAACAACTACAGCACCTGACTTTTGAAGAAAAGCTTATTCTGGATGTGTTTGTGTCTTTTGTGTTAATTTATCACCAAGGTCCCAGCACAATTGCCAGTTTTTAGGGATTTCCATTTCAAAACTTCCCAGTCACAGCTTTAACTAACAGACCAAGGTTTCCTCCACTGAGCTGCTTCTTCCTTCTGCTAAGAGTCATTTAATTAGGAAACTGGATGAGGCAGGACAACAACTGTTGCAGATAATGTTTCTCATTCTGTGTGGATGTAAATGTGTATTGTATCAGGGTTATACATTTCACATGATTTAAACCTGTGGCTAGTAATTAAAGTGCATCTCAGTGGTAAAATCTAAGTGCTACAATGCTTTAGAACAAACAACAGGGTGAGAATTAACCAAGTGGTACAATGTATATAAAAATCAAGTATCAAGTATGTCAAAAGTTAGCACATTTAAGACTTTGGCAGCTGTGAATAAAAAAATCTTCTGTCTCTAATGTGAAAGTTATTTTCATGTGCAGGTTGTACATTAACCTGATGATTTCAACAGTTGTCCTATTAAAGTAAATTTTAACAAGACAAACAGGAGTCTTTTGTGCTGAATGAGCACTTGACCCTCTTGGATGTCACATAAATTGTCATCTCTTTTTTTCCATGTCTAAGAAACATTTAACTAACATCCATGCCTGCAGAAACATGACTCACCAGAGAGTCACAGGTGTGTCTCTAGTATAGGTGATGTTAGGTAAGAGGAAGCAGCTGTTAGAATGGGGTGAAGGCAGAATGACGATACCAGCAACATAAAGTAATGTATCTTATTACACTGAGACAATGAAGCAGCTACTCTCAGTCAAGTGAGGTGATGCAATAAATGAACAAAACCTTAAAAGTAACATGGCTCTATAAATATCTAAAAATATAAATAATTCAATCAAGCTTTTTCCATTTCCGATTATGAGAGTCTGACCTGGATAACACTGAACAAATACACTTGAATCAATAAATTTTTTTAACCAAACTGAGTTGAATGAAGTCATTTTAAATAACTACTTAAATAAACCACTGTCACTCATTAACACTTATGCAAAAGCAGAAGGGGTTTTGTTTTATCATGATCAAAGATCATTTATTTAAAGCAAAAAAGCAACAATTATTAAGTTAAAATAATATTTACTATAACTATGACATTATTATGTCGCTGTTTTTAGTTTGATACATAAACTATAAATGCATGCAAAATTCTGTAGTGCTTTGCATACTATGCAAAATATCTGACCTTTAGTTTAAGCTATTCTCATTTTAACAGATACAAAATATGCAGCTGAATTTAAGTGTGCACATCAGTTAAGGAGGAGGTTGCACTTTGATTTGCTATTCTCCAAAGTATCAAACTGTGGTCACTCCAGCACGTTCTCTGGCATCTCATTAAAATAGTATTAACTTTATAATACATATTTCTTGTTGACACCAGAACCCACCTGATGTCCAGTAGACTCTTCTAGAGGAGTCCAACAACAGGTGGGAAGGGGAAGCATTTCTATATCTTTTTTTTTGTTGTTATATTTTGATGCTTGTGAAACTATTAGCTTCTAACTTGTAAGTGTGTCTTCTTAGCCAGGTCTCACTTTAAGAAGCTGTTCATCTCAATGGACATCTTGACTGAATGAAGAATAAATACAAAAACATTTTGTAAAGCTGAGGTTTTAAAATACCTTGGATTTGTTTAAAATCATCTTTATATTGTAATTTTTGTCTTTTGAGTTGCATATCAATATTTATCTCTGTCTAGACTGAAATCATATCAGTCTTGTTTCAGTTTTATCTCTGCCCCAAGTTTATTTAACAAGCAACACATCTACTTCCTAAACTGTGTGAATTACGGTACAGGAAATTGAAACAAATTTGATTTTCCCTTTTAATGTTAGAAAAATGTAGTGACAGTAAAATAAAAATAAATAAATAAAAATCAGTCCCAAATTAATCTTAGTAAAATCAAAACAAAAAAAATATTAAACTTAAATGTAATATGATGCAACAATAATAACTGAGAGGGGCCGTGTAGTAGTGTAGAATGTTATCTAAATAAACAAATGGATTTAAAAAGTTATTTTCAGTGCTCTTTACAGCTCAGGACAGGGGGCTAAAGGATTAGCTTGGTTTGCTAACGTCCGTATCTATGGTAACCTTATTTTTTCTGACATTAATATTATCTTAGGAAACATGCTGCTATAGATATATATGTCTCTCCCTGTCTGTGTTTCAGGTCATCCGCAGCCTACATACATTCAGCCAAAGTGAAAACACTAAGCCCTCCGTCAGCTGAAAGTAAACAGACTGCCCGTTTGACATCTAGCTTTAGCCCGCCGCTAGCCAGCTGAGGGAGCCAGCTGTCATGACGCGCCGGCAGAAATATGACACTCTGTGTGCGTTCACATCCAGCACTGCAACACACAAAAACAAATATATTACCTGTAGTAGGAAAGTAGGCCATTGCTAAGGACGAACCATCGCCGTTGGTACCCTTTCAGATAGTTAGTCCATTTAAAGAGCCAGCCTTTGTAGGTGTCCGACCCCGGAGCTGGGGCCGCGGTGGAGGTGGATGCCGAGCCCTTCCCTTGCTCGCTCATCCTCGGCTCCGCCGTACGCCGAAGAGGCGCAGGTTGATAAACCGGACCGAACCGGGGAGGGGGCAGCGGAGACAGGGACACTACGCCACTGCGGCTGTCGGGGAGAGGACGTCCTCGCAGACGGGGAGGAGGGTTCGGTCTACGGCGAGAGCAACCACCCTGGACCCCTTTCACATGACTCCGGAGGAAGGACGAGAAGTGATGCCAAGACACTTTGCTGATGCAGACAGCTGCGGATTCAGGACACCGAGCTTAACAGAGAGGAAATTCCCTACAAGCTCTCCCTGTAACCGCTTGCAGCTATAACCAAAAGAGCAGTTATCGCCATGGCGACTGATCCAAGCTGTTTGAGGGAGCGGCCGCTGGTGTTCGCTGCCCAGCCCCGGCGCCTGAATGGGAGCGACAGCTCGGCGAGGTCCAGTCTATGATTCAGAGCTGCACCACGTGACGGTGCATCTACACATTCTTAAACATTTGACATGCGCGGGGATTCTGATTCCTAACCTCAAGACGGTCAGGTGACCACGCAGATGTATTTCTGAAGACATTTCAGGACGCCATACAGGGAAGAGAACAGTTTGTGTCTGTACTAAACATAATGAAGGTTTCACTGTCATTAAAAGTTAACTATTAATTATATCAGTTATCAGCATTTGGTGTTCTGCCATTTGTCATTTGAATACAATGCAAAGGTGATGGTACACATTTATTCTGTCTTATTAACATACTTTTAATGTCAGAAGTTTATGTACACTCATCCTGGACATACAAATCATAATTATAATTTATGCCTTTGAACCATTCCTTTTGCTAGATGGAAATATTATACGACACAAAAATCCAACTTCTCAAAAAAAAGCAAAAAAAACAATGAGCACAAGTTGAAATTATTTATTTTTTTTAATTAAAAGAAAAATATATATATTGTAATTAAAAAATTAAAATATGCACATGAACTTGTTTACACTCTTTGCAAGTTGTACCCTAACCACGTGATTTCTGCAGAGACAAGAAGATTCTGGCTGGTTATAGGAGGCTGAACAAGCCTTTGTCCTGTTAGAACACCCAGCTATCTGACCATGAAGTTTCCGTTTGATGAAGACAGTCAAGATGTTCAGGATCAACCATACACTGGAAGATGGAGGAAAATCTTTCACCAACAAGTGAGCATAACATCAGCATGGACAGCTTTTGCTTGTTTGTTTTATTCTCCTTTTAAACAGCCCTTTGAATGACTCTGTTGCTGAAAATGTGCTATACAATTAAACTGCCTTGGCTTCCCTTTTGTCTTATCATAAATCCAAAAAGCCTGGTTTGCACTCATCATTATATATATATATATATATATATTTCATCTGATTTATCAATAGTGAAGGAACTTATTTGGACCAGACTTTTATAATGCAGCATAGAAAGCTCATAAATACTGTATAAGTTATGCTAAAAAATATGAGAACCAGTCACACATTTTCTTCAATAACAAGCCTAAGGGTTCACTGTTCTGCAAATGATCCGCTTTCTGGTAAGCATCTGTATTTTTGTGTGGTTTTATTTAACCAACTGTAGAAATAAATCTGTTCTAATTTCAACTAAATGTTCATATGTAAGAAGCTGAAGTCACATTACAGCTGAAAACATCGGAACCCAAATGGAGGTGACCGTGTCACGACTTGGTCTCAATGAAGGAAAAGATAAGTAGTTAAAAAATCAAAACTTGACTTTTTCTCAATTAAATGTATATTTACAAAATAATATGCATAGAAGACATTTTTGTCAAGCTTTTATGTATACAATCATATGTTATTACTGAAATTTAATCCACTACAGAACCATGAAGAGGTCTAAAGCAGGATTAAGTTAGAAAAAAATCAATAATTAATATGTTGCAAAGATTTTAATGAAACAATTTGTCCAAATCAAGTAACAAAATGATCATCTAGTCTGCCTTACTAATAAAGACAGATATGCAAGGCAGGTTTTCATCAGATGCTCAGTTTGTTGTCTCCCATCGCTCTGGCTCCAGATAGCATTGCTTTGCCACAAGATGGCATTGCTGTCATAATTATGCTTAATTTGTCATGATCACAGCAAATGATTGAGAAGTAATCCAAACAAGATTGCCGTTCTTGAATGCATTTATTTATTCATCATATGTCAAAAAAGAAAAACAAAATACTCAGAGTACCAACACCTTAAAAATAAAGACAAGGTTTCAGATTGAAAAAACAGAAACAAACAGTAGCCCTTTTTATTCTGAAACACACACACAAACTGATGGGAACTCATGCTACACACAATTGCTTTCTCATTTCTCTGCTACATATTTCTCTCTTTTTTTTTTTGTACTACTACAAAAAATACAACCATCTGGCCCCGCTGAAGGATTAGCACTACATTTGGAGGAAATCATGAGCTTGTGCTCTCACATGCCTTTGAAAAATGATAACATTCATACACTCAGCTGCTCACTGTGGAGCCAGGAGACCATGTAGTACAAAAAAATAATCAAACACAAGATCACATTTTCACATCAGTGCAATTAAACCCTGACCTGTTGGGTTTTACCAACAATAGCATGCAAGATGATCCCTCTGGAGCTTTTCTTATATACAAATTGGTCAGATGTGTTCTCAAAGTACCTACCTTCATCTAGTCAAGAAAAATAAGAGTTGCTCACAACATCGCCATTTTGACGCTATTCCAATAGTGACTTTAAAGCTTTAGTAATGATCCATTTGCATCCTGGATGGTACATGTAGGAGCCACTGAGCTGTGTTTATGCACTTTTATAGGATCCAAGAGTGCATTGCACATGGATTACAGCGACTGCAAGAGGGATTTTCAATATGATATATTGATGTGTAGTTGGTTGAGGGCGTCGCTGCAGGGGTTTATTGCTCCATTCTAATCCAAAGCATCAACATCTGTTTCCCTATCGTGCTGTGTTTGTCCTTTACCTGCCTGAAAGTCAGTTATCAAACTGCCTCCCTTTGCCTTGGCTTGCTCTCTCCTTCACTCATAGATATCTGCATACACTTTAACACCTACCATCATGGGGATGCCAACGTCCACTGAGGTCCAGAATTTTGGTCCCCACAAATCTGTCAGGGCCCACAATTAAAGTACATTAAGCACACACACATACACAATGCTAGCACAGGTTCTTATTTCATGCTCCTGCATGTCCCTACGTCCCTAGTTTCAATATATTCTGCAGAAACAAACTGCACAGTTTGTCATAATAAGGGACTGCAGTATTTTCTGCTGCAAGACAACCTTAAACACCCTTGGTGGGGACGAACAACCTTTACCCTAATCTGTAACATAATCAGGGAAAGAATGTCTATTGCAGGCTAATTCATCAGACCTAAAATAAAATACCATCTAATCATATCTATGTACATTTTAAGAAAACCTTTCTAGAAGATTTAATTTATTGCAGCAATTCAATTAAAGCAGTGGAATTTGAACATTACATAGATTCACTACATTCGGTATGATATATTTCAAGCCTTTAGTTTGGTCAGTTTGGATGATTATAGCTTACATCAAATAAAAATCAAAACTTTTGCTTCTCAAAAAATGAAGTAAACTAAACAGCAATAAAAATAAATTTTCTAACACAAAAATCTTTTGGTGTGGTCGTGATTGTTGTTCAACAAACAGTAACTGGAAAGTAAGCCGTAAAGGTTGGGTGTTCGTAGAACGCTGCATTCAAGCATTTAATGGAAAGTTGAGTGTAATGAAAAAGCGTGTCTGAGAACGGTGCACAAGCAAAAGAAATATCTTTCAGCTGTTGAGAATAAGTCATTCCGTGTTTTTCTTCTGTCTCTTTTAACTAGCGGCAAAGCTAAAGCTAAAGGAAATGACATGTTAGGAAAAGCCTTCAAAGTTGAGGGAAGAGGATATGACACAATAGGGAGCGCCCTCTTTATGGTGTGGCTTAGACAGACGCTAACAAAGGAAGTAACCAACTGTTACTTGTTGCCATTTTGTCCTGCTAACTCCTAAAGGTAGCATGAACAATAGTGTTTTGGTATTAATAAATGGAATTCATGAATTCAACTCACTAACTCTTCTTCAACTTCATACATCAAGAACTTAGCGTGGCGAACGGATAAATTCTCCACACAGCCTTGAGAAGATTGTAAAGTGAAGCCCATTCAAGAGTTCAGGAAAGATTCACAAGATGTAGACTGCAGTTGAAGTTAATGCTTCAAGAGTCTCCAGCCATATATGCAGGTACTCAAGACGTGAACTAAGACTCTTGTATCACGTATCCAAAAGAAGAAAAACATATAAGCCAACTCCTGACAGAAGCATCCTGTCTAGTCTGAGTAGGAAAAAGGACTAGACTGTTGCTCACTGATCCAAAGTCTTCTGTTTAGAAGAAGGCAGATTTTGAAATTCATTTGAAAACTTAGGTTCCAGATTCTGGAGGAAGAGTTGAGAGGCAAAGAATCCAAAAAGCTTGAAGTTCAGTGTGAAGTTTCATGCGGTGCCATGTCATCTGCTGGAGTTGGTCCACTGTGTTTACTTAAATCCAAAGTCAAAGTCATAATGTCCTATTCTGACATGCTTTATGGTGATAATTAAATTTTTCAGCAGGATTTGGCATTGGTATCACTGCTGAAAGTTGAAATACCTGCTTAAATAATCAAAATGTGACTGACCTAAACTCCAGAGAAACTTCTGAGTATTGTCGACAAAACAATAAGAGACACAAGAACAACAATGCAGACAAGCTAAAAGTCACTATTGAAGCAACATGGACTTCCTCAACACCATAGCAGTACCACATGCTGGTAACCTTGATGCCGTGTGACAATTATACTGTAATTTATGCAAAAAGAACCCCAACCAAGCACTATATAATATAGGGCATATTTTTCATTAGATTGACATATCTGCATAAAAAATATTTTCAATCAGTCTTGTGTAATATTCAACCTTTCTTAAAAACTAAATTGTGTGTTTCCATTAACAGGGAGCCATAATCCTCCAATTTGAAGAAAATAGATGCTTGACATATATCAGTCTTTGTGTAATGAATCTTTGTGATAGATGACTTTTTCTTCTTGAATTAAACCACCGAAACAAATAATCTTATTGATCATATTCAGTGACGTGCACCTTTGATTTTTCTTTATCTTTGTCATCTTCTATTGTGGATTATTGGCCTTGTATCTCGAAGTAAATCTTAATGCGTCATATCTGTACTTGTGCCTTTTCACCATCCTGAATATGACAAATCCAAAAGGAAGACTCAATAATATTGCAGCCTCTCTGGTTTTGAGTCTTGCAAACACAGCTTTCATGCTGTCTGGCCCAGTTACAAACCTGATGTATGAGTCGTGTTACATTCGGCGACCCGGCCTGAAATGTTTAGCCTTCAGGCTGATGTGTGAAAACATAACTTTGTTGGATCTCAAGTTGCTGTTGCTTCTATCGGCTTCCTCCTTTCTACATAGGATTAGACTAGGAAGTGGTTGGATGAGCATGTGTGGAATTTCAGAGTCTGTTACAGCGCAGAGTCAAATAAACCTCATGAAAAATCAGCTCAGTTAAGCAGGAGGCCACGGGGTATTTTTCCAGCCATTACGATAAAGAGTCCTTTTCTCCAGGGTCTGCTCCACCACAAACACGAGAAGGGGTGGAGGAAGCTCTAGGGGTCACATGACTGTGCACCGATTCCTCTGTAGCGCCCCCTGCAGACGGGTGGAGGTATGGTTCTGGCGCATGCCCCGTGCCACGGCGATGCCCAGCAGCTCCTTGAAGAGCAGGACCACATGCCAGTTAAACTTGGCAGAGCACTCCACATAGCCACACTTCCACGTCTTCTTCACCAGGACTGACACAGCCCTGCGGGGCATGAAGCGCTGCCTCTGCAGATCCCGCTTGTTACCCACCACTAGGATTGGCACCTCGCTGCTGCTGCCTTCCCTGAAGGAGAATGTGAAGTGGGACAAAAAGGAGGGGTTGGTTTCAAAAGGCACAACTATCAGCTTGGTGTTTGTCAAACCTGTTGACACTGTGTTGTGAGTGTGTGTGTGCCCATCTTCTGAGGTGTGTGGGGGTGGGCAGGAAGATTAGAGCACACACTGGCTGAAGGGGCCTCCCTCTGCAGTAGGCCGCTTGTGGTATTACTGGGTATGAAAACATACGGCAAGCAAAGACATACATTTGGGCCTTAAGACGTTTGAATAGACTCATCTTCAGCATGGGGGTCATGTCAATTTTGAAGCTTAAATTATTTATTTAAGGCAGTGGTTCCCAAAGATTTTCTTCTGGGGCCCCCAGTGGTTCCCAAAGATTTCCTGGGCCCCCCTATGGATTACAATAAAATCCCCCCCAAAAAAGAAAAAAAATCAACTGGCCACACACATCGCTCAACCAGACATAAACCTATACACATATTTTGTTTGTTTTAGGGTAAAATCCAACATAGAGCTTCTATGAACTTTAAGAACAACATTTAGAGGTTTAAATATATTTTATCAAGTTGCAGACAGATTTTAATGCCATGTCCTTGCATAAATCTGGCGATGAATTTGAGCACTTTTGTCTTCAAGCAAAGATCTGGTGTTTAAGCATAATCTAAAATCTTTTGGTTTCCTTTCAGGAACTTTGTCCCAGATGTGAAAACGTTCAATTATCTGATCCAAATTGCCACCCTCAGATGGAAGGAAGTTGGACATTGGTTAGTACGGTGGCCGACAGGTGCAAATGCGCAGCAAAAGAGAAAACATGCAAACAAAAAAAAGACACGCGCACAAATTAAATGCGGCAAACAAAAAGCAAATAAAATGCAGCAAACAAAAAAGAAAACACCCCCGAATGAAATGCAGCAAACAAAAAGAGAGACGCAAACACCCCCG
>CAEFZX010000464.1:21779-146166 GCA_903066825.1 Alfaro cultratus | reverse complement strand
GAAACCGTAGCCAAATCCAAATGGCGGGCCTAGCGCAGGCGTAGCTAGCCGCTCCCGCTCCACAGCCTCCTGTGCGGGCCTCCAGCATCCAGCTCACCGCCCGCTTCTTCCTCAGTCCGTCAGCTGTCCCTTTGCGCTAGTGCACCGTTAAGTTGTTGCACTTTCTTAACCGGTTTTTCACCAACACGGCTCACCAAAGTTCCAGCCAACTCCACCTAGTCTCCTTGTCGTCTTCCCTCTCTCCTTTTTCGCGGTCCTCCGGTTAGTCCCGCCCCCCAGTCAATCAGAATTCAGGAAAAGTGCAATTACCCAATAGCAACTAACCTTAGGCAGAACAACCAAAAAACACATACACAGCACTCTAGTGTTTCACACCTCGTGTTGAGCTGTACTTTGCATACAAACTATACAATATTCCTCCGTTCTTAAAGTGACAGAACACAATATTTTAATACTTTTTACTTCAACTCTATTTTCTTTTTTAATGAACTCTTGCTCATTTCAAACTCCTACCAAAAGACTTGGAAATTATTATTTCTTATTTTAAGATATTAAGTTGCATACATTAAATTTGTTATTTTTCAAAACAACAATAATATATACATATTCCTGGGAACCCAGGGGTTACACAAAATTTATACATCCCACACAATGTGGGTTCTTTTACAAGTTCATGCAGATGCATATGCATTAAATTTTCTGGTAGTGAAATGAAGTCTTGTTTTGATCTTTGTTCAATTCATACAACTGACCATTTAAAGTAGTTTTCTATTTTGCACATAGGCAACTTCCAGAAAAAGTGGTTATCTAACTCCAATAAATAAGCAGGAAGTAGTCTACAGCCTCTTTGCTTATTTATTTTTTTTTTTTTCAGAGTTCATACGCAGTCATATTTCATAAACAGGCCCACTCAGGCATCTAAAGCAAAGGAGATAAAAACAGGGTGAAAATCAATGTCAAATTTAGCAGTACGTACTTTATAATTTTCCACAGAAATGCAAAGCTCAAACTGAATAAAGACCACACAAAAAGCAACCCTAACCTCAAAACTGTAAAGATGTAAAAGTTTAGGCAAATATGGCTGGCCATCAGCAATAATTATGACTTTTATCCTCATAGCAAAAATCAAACATGTATTAGGAAGAGAGGAGCTCAAAACTGTATGCAGAAAAAAGACTGGATTTTTTTAATTAGAGCAACAACTTTGAAACTGTAAAGCATAAATGTTAAACAGCTATGCCTTGGAATAGTGTTTCAGCCAGTGGGACTAGAACAGTTTTTGAGAAGAAAGAATCGATTAATATAAAAACAATCTGGCATATATTCTAGATCAGTGGTGGGCAATCCTGGTCCTCGAGGGCCGCTGTCCTGCAACTCTTAGATGTCTCCCTGGTCCAACACACTTGAATCTAACAGCTGAATCACCTCCTAAGTGCAGTCAAGTTCTCCAGAATCCTCCTAATGACCTCCTTATTTGATTCAGGTGTGTTGAAGTAGAGATACATCTAAAGGTTGCAGGAGACCGGCCCTCGAGGCCTGGAGTTGCCCACCCCTATTCTAGATGCAATGTCAAATATCTAGCAAATTAATTGGGGATAAAAGGAAGCATGACATAATCAGTTAAGTTAACTTTAGTAAATTTGTGAAAAAGGGTAATGATCTCTAAATCCTCTAATACTCCCTAGCAGGTTACTGCAGAGACAGAAAAGTGAGGGTGTTTAAAATGATCCACAGTGCATCATTGTAAGAAAAACCGAAAGAGATCAATGGTAGAAAGAAAGTGCAAGAATTTCACAGAACTCAAAAAGTTTCACTGAAATCGTGATTGAAAATCCTCCAAACAAGAGTTTGAAGATTCTTCGTTGGCAGAAGGACGGTGTTTAGATGCTGTGGTCTTTGCCAAAGGGACTGTTTGTGAAATCACAAATCTTATTGGCAAAACAAAATCCCTCAACCCTTGTTCTGAACCTTTTGGTTTGAGCATATTACACATTTAAGTGAAAATATACAAGTATTTGTTTTTAATATCATGAAAAGCTCTTGATCAAATATACCTTATGTATTTCATGCTCATTTATATATAATGTGAGGCTAGGACTTTGACACATTACCATACTTTTGATTAATTACATTTTAATTCATTAAAAGTTTTAACACATTTCTTTTACGAAGGTTGTAGCCATTTCTAGTACGCCCATAAATCTGACGATGGATGACAAAGTAGCTTCTCTTGGCCCCCATGGGGTTAATTTTTGCTTCAAAAAATCGATCTGAAAGGATTCTGGAAAAACCTATTGTGTGCAAGTTGTGCAAAGAGGAGTTGGCCTATCACCACAGCTATTCAAGCCTAACATACCATCTAAATGCAAAACATGTTACAACAGCACTTACATCTCCAGTGCTAATGTCACCATCCAAGTTCCACATTTTTTAAAAAGTATTTTTTCAATGAAGTTGCAAGAATTACCAGGGGTTCTTGAAACACTTGAAAGCTAAATAGGTATAATAGCACTTTGCACCTACTTGATGGTTTAGTCATCAAAATAACAGCTTGTTATTGACCTCAAAATTGAGCAGCAAAAGGTTTTTTTTCAATTGAAAATGTTATTTTGTCAATATATTAATGTGATTAATTGGGAGGATTAATTACCGACCCTGCAATTAACTCAATTAAATTTTTTTATTGAGTTCCATCATTAATATCTAGTTATCAGTGAGGGTAATTTTGACTAGTCCAAAATTTTCCATCATTTTAAATTCATTTAAAAGGATGTAATTTAAATGAATTTGTATTTGATTGTTACATATCCAACAAACAAATTCATTATAATTCATATAATGAACATCCTTTGGATAAAGACTAATTTGCTCTTCATTGGCACGTTAAACCAACCAGTTTGCCAAAAACTGATATGCAATCAGAGGATTAATTTTTCATTTTTTCTTATGTTTTGGATGTTCAAATAAGATTTCCAAATAAATTAGACATTTATTTAACGGAAAGTGTGTCACTTATTGAAACAAATAGATTAAAGTCTAATGCAGACCAAATTATTGAACTACCTCCATCATCATCATTTTATGCATCTCATAAGGTATCATTAGACTTAATTGTTTTCTGTTTTCTTCTGCAAAGCTTTCATTAACTGTATAATTTTTTGTTTGCAACACCTGCATCCCTCCTCCCTCCCACCTCACTGCTTCTCCGCCAGCCTCCTGCTGCAGACTAATCAGTTTCACAGAAACTGTCATTAAGGGTGGAAAGGAGGGCCTGACACCACAGATGGCAGCAGCCTTTTGCAAATGAGCTCTGATTATGAGAGGTGACAGGTTTCACTCTTCTCAATCATCTCTGCCTTTCACGCCATTAGGCAAACACAGTGCGAGGGTCACAACAGCCCAACACATTTCCATGGTAGATTTACTTCATCTCAGTAGCCTTGAGATTTTAGTGCAATGCTCCACAAATGCCCCAATGACTTTAAGAAAAGTATAACAAACTCATTTTAGTCCATGTTGGCAAAGTCACCACACTCTGTGAACTATTGGACGAAGCTGTTATTTTTGGCTCGTTCATCATAACCAGGTGGTCTCGGTCCTGATCCTCGCATTGGAAATCAGTCTGTGAAAATGACATGAGGTTCCTGCTGCTGTGCTTTCATCAATATTTAAAGCTCTAACTCATCTCAGAGCTGATTTCTCTCCAACTGAGGAGCTCTTAGCCTCTGCCAGTCTAAAGGGAAGCTCTGTTCCTAGAAAAGCAGGTTGTATTGATCTGTTAACAGTTGAAGGAGAAGAGGCCAGAAGCTTAGTTCAAACACGAGTCCCATGCTGTTTCTCACATACAGAAGCCCCTGTAAATACAACCGGTCTGTCCCAGTTGATACCTCATATACTAAATCTTCAGAGTTTTATTTATTTTTTATTGAATTTTATCTCAATCTGAAATACTCTAACAAAAATGTCTTTTTCTCAATTGTTTTCATTTTAAAGGTGTGAGACGACCCCCAGAGCTGGACCGAACCAATCACAGCGTCCATTACACCCTTCTGATCGCTTGTGTTTTGGTGGCCTTCGTCCTTGGAGCTTTTGTCTCTGGGTTTCTCGTCTCGTGCTACTGTAATCACACAAGTCACAAGTCCAAAAAGTTATCAAAGGATCCAGAAGCCCCAATCCCACATGCTCTGTCTCTCCGGAGTCTGGCAAAGCTCAATGGTCTCCTGGACAGCCAGAGTAAAGAAGACAAGTTGGAGGTATCATCTCCAAAGATCTACAACTCCTTATTTACCAATGGTAAGGAGCATCACCCAGCAAGGAGATTTGGTCATCATGGAATGACAATGGGGGACTTGGTTCATCCTCACCATCATCACCTCCATCCTTCCTCAGAGCTATCTGGTTTACCTACACCAGACTCAACCCCAGAACTCCCCATTAAAAGCATGAAAGCCTTTAAGAACCAGTGGGAGAAGAACCAGAACTGCAACAATGCAAAGGAACCAAAGTCTCATAACATAAGTTCCAGGCCCAGTTCGGCCCTGCTTCCCCAGCAGGTTTTCCCTTACTCCCATGGCCTGTCCAACGGACATCCAGTAGTTGGTCACCTGCATCCTGAGGAACGCAAAATCCACAATGTTGAACGTGTTTTAGCTCAGCCTTACCCCAGCTACCCTCAGAAGGTGATGGAGGTTACGTCTCTGGATGAGCTGCTGAAACACATTCATGATCCAAACGGCAGCAAGACCTCTCAGTTAATGAGTCCATCAGGCCTGATGGCCTGCGGAGGTGGTGGACAGCTCGTCTTTGCCAACCGAATTCAACCTCAGATTCCTGAGACAGAATCGGCACCCTACTACAGCTCATCCACCCTACCTAGGGACAGTCTCACCCGTCGCATGGATGTTCCTCCTGACATCCCCTCACACCATCAGTCCACTTTGGAGCGGAGGCACTCTTCCCAGCGGCACTCGCTGATTTCTGCAGCTACCAAAATGCCAAGTGCAGGTGCAGTAGGCGGCGGAGGAATGATTCCCCGCCAGCACAGCTTCAGCCAACGAAGCGGCGGACCTCACCAGCCGCCACCACTTTTGGCACGAATGAACTCTACAGGCAGCGCTTGCGAGGTTCACTATCCTCTCATCCCAAATGGGTACCTCGCACGCCAACATAGCTATACCGGTGAACAGCACGACATTCAGCACCGAGGCGCAATCGTCCGCCGGTCATCCTCTCTCAAACCGGATGTCCCTCCAAAACCCCTGTTCATACCTGCCACATCCCCAGTTAACGAACAGGGCAAGTACAACTACTGAGAAAGGAAGCTCCTGGACTAGAGGAAGTTCCTCTCATTCTGTCATCCATGAGGAACGTCTCTTTGTTGAAATGCTCCGGGTTTGAGGTTGCAGACCCTGATCAGACAATACAACAAATTGCGTGGTAGCACGTCTCACTGTGGACAAAAGCCTCAACCAAACTTATTTCTGCTTTTTTCGTTTTGTTTTGTCCAACAAATATCTTTGTACCATATTGGTATTGTTCAGCTTCTTGCTAATTATAGAACTGCCGACCTTGGTGACGTGATGCCACCTTGTTATAATAGGCTGCCAATGTCCTCAATGTGGATTTACAATGCAACTCAGCTTTTGGACAAGTTGATGAAGGACAAAACTTGACTCATCACTCATCCTGAAGACTTAAAAGCCAGAGGCTCCTGCAATGCTTCAGTTCATGCTTTTGCTTAACCTTTTTTGATGTAGTGTTTGTATCCAGTCCCCTCCCACCCCACCCTCGAATGTGTTTATATTATGCATGTGTGTGTATATACAGTATATGTGTGTTTATATCCACACTGTATATGTATACATATACATATGCAGTATTTGTAACCTGTGGTGAAAATTCAACAAATTCCCTTGAAAGTATGTTTGTCTTTGCCTTACTTGTACACTCTGTTTGGCCATACCAAACCTTCTCGCCTAGAAATAAATGGGAGACACCAAACCTTGCAGAAACAAAATTCGACAGCTGGCTGAAGATACTTTAACCATGCACATACAACAAAAATACATGTCCATACCAGATTCCCTTGACTTATTTCCCCTCGTTTTCTTTTCTCAGCTGATGTCATGTCAAAAGTGACAAACTTGGGTCCATTAATGTTCCTAAGATTGTTTCTTTAAGATTGGTGCTTAAAAAAAGGAATATAAACAAGACTATATACTTTTGGACCTAGAAAACATGACAAACATGACACAGCGCAACAACAATGGACTCCAGTTATTCTAGGTATTAACTTTGTGGCTATTGGTTGTAAATAAAGAAATAATTACTAGCCAAATTTTAACTGTATGTGTAAATGTGTGCCTTATTTAATAATAGTGTGTTAACTGGGGTTGTGGGAGGATTAACGCAAGGGGCTCAAATGGCTACTATGCTACAGTATATTGTAGGTGTTTGATTTTCTAACGTTGTCACTATTGTTTATGTGAAGAGTTTCATTCCAGAATGAAAGATCCAGAATATATTCTTTTCACCTAATTGGACAAAACCTAAAGGTAGCGATAAATTCTTAGTAACTGTCTTATGTTTTGCATATTTGGAGTAATATTTTTTTTACTCAAGACTTATTTTGAAAACGTGCCATTTTTAATTTGAAGATGTATAAACAAAAGACAATATTTTTGCAGACTCATGCAGTATTTTGGAATGAAACGGCTTCATTTTTTCCTGATTTTTCTTTCTTAAATTTTTGGACTGGAGGCTTGTTTTGGTGGAGTGTTGGGCAAAGATATTGCACAGCCTGAGACTGAAGACATTCATGTTTGACTGTCTATGTATTGGGTCATCTTTCCTGTAAGTGCCATTGCTTTAAGCGTTTGTTTTTTTTGTGTGTTATTTTCTTAAGTTTAAAAAGGTGAAGTTCAAAGTTCCACATGTAAGCCCATGAATATAAATTTCTGTGGCATATTTAGGTTTAATGTAATGTTTTATTTTCCAAACATATTTATTCTGATTGGACTTAATAATTTTGGATTTGCCCAGTGATAGTTCTAGCAAATGTGTGGAGGGGCCTAAAAATTATGGTGATGACAAGGAGTCTTTCCAACCTGAAAGACTTTGAGCTCATCAACAAAGATAGTTCACCAAGACAACACAGCAATCCTGCTGTAATCCCAATAAGGATTCAGCATTCCTTTTGAGAATGTTGGAAATATCTGGTTTCAACAGTTAAGTTTAGTTGTCTTCTTCGTGAAAGAAAACTTCTTGGTTGAATCCAAATAATTCTGAATCTAAATCTGCCAGGGGTATGAATAATTCTGAGCCATAATAAGGCAACGATAGAAGTCACAGGCATCTGGTTAAACATAAAGTTGAGGCTTTCTCATTCTGTTAAACATTTAGCTTTTATTTGTGAAACAGCTGTTTTCCAATGTCCTGTTACTGTTTTTTTTTTTGTTGTTGTTTTTTATGAAAATAAGAAAACAGAGAATGCTCCCCTGCTTTTTCAGGTTTAGATTTCTGTGTCATCTTTAAAAATACAGAGAAGGATCCCACAGACGTGCAACACTCTGTGATCCGATAAGCAGAGATTGTTCCTTGTATAAACTGCTGGGAATTGTTTGGGATACATGCTGCCAAAAGTCTTTCTTGTTTTGAGGATTTACATCAGAAAGAGTGATGCAGAACGACTCTGCCTTGGACATATCGATCCTTCCCAACCCGCCAGTGATAGACTTTTCAGAAAATTTCCTACACTCAAGGTTGACTGAAACCATGATCAGTTCCGTAAAAACCATTTATGTGCCATTTACCGCCTCAAAGATAAATGTTTTCTGACTGAGTTAAGTTTGCATTTGTCAAACCAGAGAGGCAGAGGTTAATATTTGTACCAATTATTCTGTAGGATGAAAGGAAAACAGGGCTCATTTGGATATCAACAAGCACCAGTGCATTAAACATCCTTTCAGACAACATAGGATAATAACAGGAATTGCGGCAGCTACACTGTTGAAGTGGAACTGTTATGTTTTTTTTTAAAACCCTGCTGGTCATAGGTTGAATGAAAAGTGGAAGTCTCACCTCTAAAAGCTCTGTCAGTATTTGATTTTGTGTAAATACATTATCTCTGGGCGGGATCTCATTTCAGTATTATGTTTTTCTCTTTGATTTCCTGGCTATGCCTCTTGACTTCTTATAAATTTGGTCTCACAAAATACCATTATATGTCTCTTATAATAGGAATAAATAAAATGCTAAATATGACTAATCTCTTCAGTGTGAATGTGTCAAAATAATGCTTGTAAGATCCCTCTAGGTGATGACTACACAGTCTGCAATGTCACGCAATGGACCCTTTTAGTCAGAGTATCATGTCATCTGCGCTCTAAAGGGACAATTCTCATAAGCACAATGCTGTGAATCATGATTACCCTTTAAAAGATAAGTTTTGTCCTCTTGAGATTTATTCCATTCTGTCTGGATTAAACTTTTGGTGAATAAAACTGAAACATTCTGCAGATGAAAGCAGAGATGACACTATCATGGCATTGAAGACAGATCCAATACATTTCCCTTCTAGCTCCAAAATAGCTTTATCAAGTTTACATTGAAGTGAAGCATTTGTCTTAGAGTTTCTTATCTTGCCATCAATGTTGCCATTTCTAAGAACACATTTTATCTTTGTCCAAAGCAGGGATCTCAAACTGCAGTCCTTGAGGGATGGTTTCTTTCAACTTTTAGATGTGTTGCTCAAAGAAACCCAAATCAAGTGGGTGGATTACCCCTTCAGGATGACATTAACACAGTCTTGCTAATGATCTAGCTAATTCATTCAGGTGTACTAAAGCATTCAACAAATCTAAAAGTTGCAGGCCACTGGCACTCAAAATTTGGTGTAAACTTAAGCAAATGAAGCATCTTTTGTGACACATCAAGTCCAGTCATGTCTATTGAGTATGTGTTTCACTACTGACATGCCCTGGCATTGGATTGAGTGTCTGTATAGGAATGGAGAGAGTAAAATTTAGTTGTGTTCTTTCTAACGACATTGCAATTTATTTTTGATTTTGACATATTTGTTTCAATGCTTGATAATTGGTTAATCATCTTGCACTAAAAGCTCAGTGCTTCTGTAGGCAGTATGAATGTCGCCTAGTGGACAAATTTCTTTCAAATGGTGATATATTAACATTGTTTTATTTGATGACAGATTTTTTGGCTTTTGACATTTATTGTTAATTTTTTCAAAATAAATATTTGATTCTTTCATAATGCAGGTTTGAAAGCATGCATTTATATAAAACTGTAGACATGTCAAAATGGGAATTATAAATGGATTAACACTTTGACTAAAATTTTGCAATTTGTTGGATGATAAAAGTAGTTATTTCACTATCTTTGACAGCTTCATTGTACAAGTGCTACATTTTGATGAAACTTTAGTGCAATCTCCATTGTATTATCTGAAAAGTTAGTGTTTAAATAGAAAAATTACAGTCAGAAAATTGCAGGAATGTTTCATGGACAGATATTAGGAGCTTTGGTGGAGATGCACTGAGAATGTGTGCAGGTGTATCGTTCTTTACGCACCTTCTGTGCAGCTACAGCTTCCAGCTATTTGTAGAAGATAGACACATTAGGCAGTAATTAGCTGGCACATTGTCAGCACAGTATAGCACCATACGGGGAATAACAATGCCTGGTGGATGGTCTACTAGCAACATTTGGCTGTGTAAGCGGCTAATATTATTGAACAAATCAGTCATTGTTAAATTTCAACTGGGTACTTTAACATTTGTTTTTTTTCTGGGACACAGATTGCATTAAATAGATGTTTTAAAGGATTTATTTAATACTTCACTCCCATTCTTCCTTTTGGGAGAGCTTGTAAAACTCTTCAATTAGCGTCAGCTTTACTTGGGTCTTTTGGATAGTTTATTACGACAACTGTGGATTTAATGAGAAAGAAAATATATAAATTAAATTTAGATTTGAGTTAGGCAATAACCAGAATACATGCTAT
The DNA here is from genome assembly GCA_903066825.1 of Alfaro cultratus. Lineage (NCBI taxonomy): Eukaryota > Metazoa > Chordata > Actinopteri > Cyprinodontiformes > Poeciliidae > Alfaro > Alfaro cultratus. The sequence continues at coordinate 136,145 of CAEFZX010000464.1, read as the reverse complement.
TTCTACTAGATAAAATGAGCTCTTTAAAATCTTTATTCTCCTGTGTAAATCCTAAAAACCTTTTAGACTGCATAAAAAGGGTTCCACAGGTTTGACCTCCCAATTTTAAACAAATTAAATTTTAACTCCTAAGATACACTTAAAACCAACTCTGAAATTTGTAGAACCATGTTTTAGATGATTTTTTTAATATAAGAAAATGAAGCCCTAAACCTTTTTACTGTAAAATTCCAGCTCACATGCTTACTCAGGCTGACTAATGGGGTCTCTGCAGGCGTTAAGACTCATGGTGTGATGGCAACCCTGCAGCAAGAAAACAACCAAGAGGTTCAGGGTCTTGTTGAAAGACTTTATTTTTGCATTTTGCTATGAGGGCTGCATATGGGGGATTGTTTGCTATTACTCAGAAAAGAATATGATTATATAAAAGTTCACTTGAATACCACCAAAAGGGATCTTTGACCACAATAGTTATGTTGCTATTTATGTGAATAAAAGTGTTTTGAGTTTAAGACTAACACACACCTCGCAGTCCTGAGGTGCGTAGGAATTACAGATTTATTCAAATTTATTTATTTATTTTTTTCTTTTTGCAACTCCTGAATGGTTTTGATCAAAGAAATGTAATAATTAGACAGAAATAAGCTGAGTAAATATAAAAAGCAGATTTGAAATCAGGATTTAATTTGTGAAGATCTTTATATCAACCCAGCCATATCCTCAATATAGAATCTGCTTTATTTTGTTTTGTTTGTTTGTTGTTGTTTTTTGCAGTTTCCAGATATAAGGTGGTTACTTAAATATTTAATTTGCTCTTGAATTGGTTTAGATTAGAGCATAATGTGATATATTTTAGCCAGAAAGGTTTATATTTGTGTTAATGATTTATTTTTTCTGGCTGTAATCAGGCTTCTGTGTGACTTTTCTTACTAATTACAGTCAATCCCCTGATCTCACAAGGACAGGAATTACTTTTTTACAAATGCCCTGGTTTGTTTGGTTTTATCATAAATGAAATCATCAATTAGGAGCTTTATTTAGCACACTCATATTATAACATGTTTGATTTGAAAAATAAACATGCAACAAAAAAATCAAAAGAGAAGAAATGTTTGAGGGGACAAGTGCTTTTTTTCATAGCACAGTAGATGATTTAAAAGTCTGTTTTAAAAGCATTTTACCAGAAGCAACCTAACTAAGGAAACAGATGAGAAATACATTATAGCACAGACTATGTTTGACACATTTGAACTGTGTCGCTTTCCGTTTATTGCTGAATTTTTTGCCGGTGTGAAAGCAGGTTTTATGCTTGCTAAAGTGTCAGTGAAGAGCACTCCACTGTTGCTGCAGCTGAGATGTTCCCGGATAAGCCTGTGTCTTTGTATGAGTAAAACGATGTGTTTCAGTGAAAGGATTGACCTTTCAGCTGAAACAGTCCTCCTAATGAGGTGATATTGATCCGTTTATGCAATTATACTCCCTGGAGTCTATTAGATAATCATCTCTCTGTTTGTGTGAGTTCTGGCTGTGTGTCCTGGTTGAAAGCGTTGCTGGGAGATGACTTATGTTGGTAAAAATAAAGACAGAAACCACCCTGGATGATGGATGGTCATTATCCACGGTGTATTTATTGGGTTCCAACAGACCACATGTCGATCTCCCATGGCATCTGGGAAATTAGGATTTTTTTCAAACCTGTTTCCACATTTCTAGTCAGAAAGCTGGTGGGGATGTCACTCCACTGGAGCAACTGATTTAAACATGCCAAAAAGCCTGTTCTTTTTTTCTTTAAAGCCATTAGCATATCAACTTCTTATATGTTTGACATATGTGCCACTACTCTGAATGTTGCGAACTGTTTTATTCTAGGCCATGCAACCATAGTCTCGCTGCACTGATGTGCATTCAGCAAGTCTTCTCGTCTTGCTGAATGTTTGGAGAGGCAGAAACAGTAGGGGAGTTTGCCCTATTTTTCCAATATTTCAGCAAACAATTATTTGAGAGAGTTCTTAAAATATGTATGCTTATTGAACTCTCAGCAGAAAAGGATGATGTAATTATTTAGTATGAAAAAAGAAAGCACTGCTCTGGATATTTCCTCTCCAGAAGGTTCATTCCTTGTTTACATGACAACATTTTGTAATTAGTCACAAGGATAAATGTGAGGACTGCAAAAGACAGAAGAAATCCAAGAACAACATCACAGGTAAAGTAAAGCAGACTAACATTTCCCTTACCTATGTTGGAGCAGCAGTTTCAAATCTGAGAGGAAACAGATGGATAAGCTCATCAGGAAGGCCAGCTTTGTCATAGGATTCCCCCTCGATCCTCATACAGGTGGTGGGAAACATTGGCAACTCTAGCAGAAATATCACTGATAGATTTTTGTATCCTAGATGAACAAACAGGAGGTATGACAGGTCTTTCTTTCCAGCATTTGTTGCAACTCTAGTGGGTCCCAACAAACATTTAAATTCCTGCTATTCTTCCCACATATTTACACGTTATTACAAGTTAAGAGCTGTTGTATTTAATCTATTGAATACTAATCCTTTGAGTCACTGGCTTGACTGTAAATAGAGAGAAGCTTAGGCTAGCACTTATTTTCTTGTTGCTTGTTCTCTGACTCTTGAAGATCAACACTTTTGTTTTTCTATGGTTGATTTAGTTAAAAACAGTATTTTAGTGCAGTATTGTATTACCACAGTAAAATACTGAATTAAAATCAAATCTGCTGTGTTTCATTATTTCATTAAAAAATAAATTTTAATTTTTTTCCTAACATCATTGAAGGGACACTAATCTCTGCTCATAATAATACATAGACTAAAACATAGTTAAACAAACAAAGCCTAAAATTGTACAGCAGGTGACAATGACATTTTCCAGTTGTGAGATATGCAAAAACAGAAGTGTATGCAGATAGAAATGAGCCAAAAAGTAATTTGATGACTGTTAAAACTAAAATATGTGCAGCTGTTATATTATTAGAGTTAAATAGCAAATGTACTCAAATGGAGCACAATCTCATATGGAAGTTTTTCATTAATTGTCATATAGAAAAATGTAATGTTTGTTTCATATTGCTGTTATGAAAAATTTTCAAATCTTAATTGTGATGTCTTGTGTTCTCAGGAGCATCTAACATCATGGTCTGAAACCAGAAAACCAGCCTCTCTGTAGCCTGGAGCAGCATCCATATCACTCATTTCCTCTCAAGATTGTACATGTTTAAAGCTGTGAGTTTGTTTCTGTGTTCTCTTGTTGTCAACTCACCCCGAAACCTCCAGGGAAATATGTTGATCTCTAATCCAGTTACCGGATGTGACTGCCTCTGCACTTCAGCAGCAAAAGAAAAGAATACAAAAAAACAGGAAAAGTATATGAAAAAACAGCCGTGTGATTGATGGGGGGAAAAAAACATTTTCATTAACAGTGCATGCACGGTCGCTTTCCTTCTCAAATCTGTCTGACCAGTGACTCGTTGGATTTCTAAATGGGTTTTTGTTTTGTCAGCTATTCCATCGTGACCCTTCACACCTTCCCCACAACCCTCCGGCATCCCTCCCCCCAAAAATATTATTTTGCACCAATAATGACTTTGAATTCCCCATGTCTGCGCTTTGACAGCAGCTCTCTGACAGCTGGCATCACAATTCATTATGTCTCTGCCAGAAGAGGCTTCAAAAGGCCACAAAGAGGCTCTCACCATGTCAGTGTCTGTGATTATTTCACCGACATTGACAGGTTACCAGTGTGTTCTTTTTTATATATATTTTTTTCTTCTCCAGAAAAGCAGACAGATGTTTGCAGAACATGAATTCTGGTTTCTAGACACGCGTAGGCTTCCTTGTTCCCTACTTGAAGTCACGCTCCTGCCCTGCATCAGCATTGCATGAGTTTTTCCAAGATCCCTCCCTTACGTTTTCTCATTCATCACTGTCACCAGCTTCTAAAGAAAGAAAAATATATTGCAACGTCTTATACAATGAAGTAAACAGCTATGCAAACGTTGCACCAAGCCAGCAAAGAAGTTCTGGTGAGTCGTTTTAAATAGCTCCAGTTCAATTAAATATTTCTCCCTATGACATGAAGTTTGATTTTAGCTTGTGCATTATTAAAAGTGTAATATAAAAGATAAATATGAAAAAATAACAATTCAGATAATAAGTCTAGGGTGTATGTTGTTGGATTGTGGGAGGAAGCTGAAGAGAGAACTCATGCATGTTTGGGCAGAACAGGCAAACCCCATGTAGAAAGTGAACCCACAACCTTCTTGTTGCAGGGCAACAGTGATAAAGCAAAGCCAGGTTCAAAGCAATGCAAGCGTAACAGTTAACATGTTTGTGGTAGGAGTCTAAGCCATTGTTTCTAACAACCTCTGGACACTGAGTTCATGAGTCTTGTGAAAAAGTTAAGACACTATAAAAGCCTGTGTGTTTTCTAAAATAATTGGACATATGAACATTTATTTCCTATTGTAACAATACTGGAGAGTTTGAGGTATTAAATGTAACCATTTAAACTGAAAGACCTTGTCGTATGTTCTTTAAAATTAAGAATAAATTAGGACATACCCACATTTATTGAACTGTAAAATGGCTAAAATCACACACAAGGTTATTACACTATATATATATATACTTGGTAAGTCATTACTTTTTTAAGGAGCTTTGATCCTTAAAATCTCAAACATTTGTAATTATGACCCTTTACTCTTCAAGAAAGAGTTCAAGAGAGCCATTATTGAAAGAAAGCCAAACGATTCTTTTAGTAGTTGCCACAAGCCAAGTTGGGGCATAGCAAAAATGTATAAAACAGTACTCCAGTCAGATGAGACCAAAATTTGTGTTAGCTTCATGCTGTTGTGGACGCTTTTTTCATCAGGCACATGTTCTGAGATGGCGTGAAGATGGGTGGCTCCAAACACAAAGCAGGCCACAAAACACTTGAACCTGGTTTGCTTGTTCAAAGCATTTCCATTTATTAGAATGGTCCAGTCAAAGTCCAGAAAATCTAAACAAAATTCTGTTGCAAGACTTGAAAGATGATGTTCAAGGAGACTCTCTATCCAATCTGGCTGATCTTGAAGTATTTTGTAAAGACAAAATAGGAACAATCTCTTTCTATGCAATATTGGTAGAAACCTGGGGGTTTAGTTGCAGCTAAATATATTTCTACTAATATTGTCACAGGCAATGTGTGCACTTTTGGATTAATTCCTGAAAAAAAAAAAACTTAAACAATCTCTTTTCTATGTCCCACAAATGAAATTCATTGCATTTGTGGTTAGTATGCAATAGCTCAATGCATAGATGATAGCATGTATCAGTGCAGCTGCTCAGATTAGTTAGGTGAAGAGTTATTCATTCTTTTCATCATAACAGATGGAACCGAACTAAAAGGTCTTTTTTTTGTTGTGCAGCAGCACTGACAGCTCATATGTCAAATGCACTAAAGAATTAAGAATTTAATTAAGAATTAGTAAAAGTCCTAATAAAAAATAGACTGAAGGTTTGGATTTTTGTTCATTAAGTACAAATATTTCTACTTGCTCTGAAGAAATTCTGTTAAAAGAAAAAAACATCCACTGCTTATGGATGTTTAAAAGTCTAGCCCTGAACTTTGCTTCTGCTCAGTGTCCTCTGTTTTTTTTTTACTGATATACTGATGTCTTTCCAATTAGGCTCATTTCCAGAGTTTAAAGTGAAAAGCGTTGATTCAGTGGATTCACGTCTTTCAATTAGAGAAGCAGCTGCTGTCAGAGTTGAGTAAAATCCGAGCTTTCAGATTCATCCAATAATGCTTTTAGTTAAACTTATATATATATATATATATAATTTATATGAAAATTAGTTATTTTAAACCTTTCATCACAGTAGACAACAGTTTTTTGTTGTTTTTTGTTTTACTGTTATGCAGCTTTGTTCACTTTGGAGATTTCTAAGTTATCTTCTGGGGAATTTTTTCAAGATGTTTTATAAAAGTTTTCTGATTAGCAAAAGCTAACTGAATAGACCTATATGAGAGCTTGACATATAAACCTTAAATTTGGACCATTTAACTCAATTCAAGAGAATTTTCAATTGCATTTCCCCAATGATGTTTTAACAACCTATTTGTGGTGATGAGCTCCAAGTGTTTAGATTTAGTCCTTTTGTTTTATTCTATACCTCAATTGCAATGAGCCTCTTCAGTAAGCAACTTAAAGTGATTCTTTAGTATTTATTTATTTATTTATTTTATTTTATTTTTTTATATATAAAAAAAAACTGTAGAGTATGGTAAGATCGTCATTCCAAGATTAGGGTCACCACACCGAATATATTCTCCGGACCCAGAAGGGAATAGAGAGTGAGCCGAGTATAACCGCCAAGTCGCCACATTTATACAACTCTTTAAATGTTTCCAGATTCCCTTTTTAGTTGTAAATCTCGTGCTGCAATAGTGAAGCAGCGAACTCTGTTACATTGAACCTGGTCAACTTCAGACAAGATTTAGGAAACTGATGTGAACACAAAAGTTGCTCTTTAACTAAGTTGTAAAAAGGTTTTTCCCCCTTTTTCTTTTGACAGACTCGACGTATTAGCGTTTCTCCCAGTTGTATGCTAAACTCCAATAATTCAGGCATGTTTTTAACAGCAAGTTTCATAAAGCCTGTTTTCTTGTTTTGTCCAGAAGTGGTTTTTAGAAGGCTCTAACTATGCTGATTTCTGATCTCTTTTTATCTGTCTGGGGAAAAGCAACAAGATGTGGACAGCTCTAACCATTGTCTGAAGCTGTAAAAAGTCTCTTTAAAGCCTGAATGTGTCCACAGATGGTACAGAACATGCACCTTAAAGATAAACAGTTTCAGCTCTTTTGAAAGCCTCATTAAGTGGACACAAAATGCCAGTTCTTACATTAATGCATCCTGAAGATGCATTAATGTTAAAATGGAAATAAAAGCAAACAAAGCTGCTTACACTGTCGACATTCGAAGCAGAGAGGAAGCTCAGTTAAGACAAAAGTCAGCAGCTCCCCCCCTCTCCTGCTAAAACTCCAAGCTCTCACTCCACTGTGTCCCATTTGAACTGTAAGCCTGTGTTGGCAGCTCGCCCGGGGCTTTGGGAAGGACTTGTGGGCTGCAAACCGCGGCACATTTGGAGGCTTTTAAATGTCCCATAAACACTGAAGAAGAAACACATGGAGCTCCAGCACACATACTGTTAAGATGTCTATCCACTACTTCCCCTTACTCAGCCAAACGCTTACTCCTTTTCCCCGAGAAAGGCTTCAGTGAAAATGATTGCATTTTTCAATCTGATGTACCTCTGCTGGTTTTTCTTATAAGCACTTCCATGAAAAAAAGCCTTTTATGCTCAGGCGAATGAGAGGAGAAATTATAGCTTTCATACGGACTCTTGGCTGCCAGGAACATCACACGGCTTAGTGCATCACAGAGAATCGTTCCTAACTGATCAAATAGGACACACCAAGCGGATGACAAAAAACCTTTTGGCTACTGTGGGGCAGGAGTCTCAGAAATGACTTATTTTTCCATGTTACTTCACACATTGTCATTTGTCTCACTGAAAATGTGGCTCAGCTCTGACTTGGAAGGGTTTACATCTCAGTTCAGAGCTCTGTGCCATGTGTCTTTCCTCAGCCTAGCAGTTGGTGATTGCAAACATTGGGTTTACAGTCTCCTTTTCTGAACTTTTATAGAGGTTCTCGAGGCTGGCTCAGCAGGGGAAAGAAAGAATTCAATGCTCTTGTACTGCCTAGAAATTGAAGCCTGATTTTATTGGTTTCGTTTTTTTTGTTTTTTCATGCTCAGTTTAGTTAATTTTGATGATATTTTAGTTGTGGTTCCCACTGGTCTCACTTCAGAGACAATCACCATCTTTACTTACTGATATCTAAATGAAGCTGCTGTTTTTTCAGTCACATGGAAAGGTTCTGTATTAGACATGAATTCAACATTGTCTACTTATTTCCCATGATTAAAGTTTCAAAAAATCACAAAAGAATGGTTAGCAGTGTAGTCAAGATCAAAATAATAATTGATCAAGGTGGAAATTCACTGGATGTTGATCAGGTGCCCCACATCTGTGACACAGGAGGATGCCGTTCATTCTGCACTTGTCTGACCAGAAACTAGCTGGTCTCCTCCTAAAGCTCCATTCTGCTTTTTGCATCTAAACATCTCATCACAATTTCATTTCCACTGCTGTTTCTATTCCTTTCTGCTCATCTGTTATTGTATCTAATGGCACTACGGCTTTGCACAAACAACAGCCTCTATCTTTGTGTTACTCTGATAACTCATATTCTGTTGCAGTAATGCTTTCTGAACAAAAACCTCAATGCAAGTTTAAGCTTGGCTCGCAAATATTTTTAAAAATTTGTCCCTTCAGGTGCAAAGCTGGTGGAAACATACCTCAAAGATTGGCAGCAATAGGTGTTTCTGAAGTATTGAGTCAGGGGTTTCATTTTAACCTGCAGAACCCAAAGTGAAGTGATGCTTTCTGTGTCATTTCTCATATTTTTTTCAGCTTCTATTTGCTAAAACAAGGGCTGCAGCCAGTTGGGAGGAGTGTGGTATGCCTGACATGCCTGGCGTCCATGGCCTGGTGCAGAGCCCACCCCCAACGCTACAGTAGTGTGTCTGTATCAGTATGACCAGTTCAATCCAGTATAGTCTGGCTAGACAAGTCAGGACCCAGCAGTTCTAACATTTTCACCCGGAGACACCGACCCACCTGTGCTTGTCCGTTTCACCCAGGATCTGATTTCCCACGAAGGCTCATCTTGTACTCACTCTCTCTGCCTGGCATAACTTGCTCTCGCTGCTCCTGTCAGCAAGATATTCCATATTTTACTCCACCTTACCTCTCCGCCAGCACTTCCCTGCAGGTCTGGACTCATTCGTTGTTCCAGCAGAGCCAACTGGAAATTCTGTACACCATCTTGCAGAACACAGCTCCTCTATCCAGAACATGTTTTCCATATTCAGGTTGGAGAAAACAGAGCAAACTTAACCTCTTAGCTGGCATGAAGACACTGATGTCCTCATAACTTAAAGTCAGAATATTGAGGAGAAAAAAAACAGAATTATTATTTTTTTCCGTGGCTCTAATCCTCTCCCGTAATGAAAAAGTATTTCTCCCCTTACAGAAGTCTTTTGCTTTTTTTCATAGGTAAAGATCATCAAACTTATTTTAACATTTAGAAAACTTAAGTAATGTTTTTATTACTTAGGTTCTTAGGTATTACTCATTGAGAGAGAAAGGCTATTCAAATCATCCTGGGAATGTGTGAAAACATAATTTCTCCCCTGGTCAAATCATGAATTAACTGACATCAACCAGACCTGTAGACTACTTAAGTTGAACCTGCCTGACTGCATGAACTGGGCTAAAAGATCCCAAAATGCAACACAGAAGTTCCCTTATTTGAAGAAAGTCAAGAACACATGAGAAGCAGCCGTTGATTTTATCAGTCTGGAAAGAGTGACACAGTCATGTGGGACTCTAGCAAACCAATTAAACATTGTCCACACATGGAGAAACCATTAAACAGTAGTGAACCTTCCAAGGAATGGTGGCCAACATTACTTCAATAGCACAACAATAGCTCATCCAGAAAGTCACAAAAGAGCCTGGAACAACAATTTTATCAGCTTAGACCTCAACTGAGTTGAGATCATTGTTAAACAACAAATTCTATCAATTGGAGAATTCCAAATTGAAAACCATTATTGACTAAAAGAAGTCTAAGATCCATTTCAAATTAATCAAATAACATCTTGAAAATTCTTAAAATGTTTGTGAAAATATTCTGTGGACTGAGACAAAAGTGCAACGTTTTGAAAAGTGTGTCCACTTGCATCTGGTGTAAAATGAAAATAGCTTTTCAGAAAAAGAGCTTGCTTTCTACCAGAAAATCCTGAAAGAGAATCTCCGGCCTTCCGCTTGTGACCGTAAACTGAAACACACTTTGGTTATATAGCAGGACAATGATCCAAAGCACACAAGAAAATCCATGTCTGATTAGTTCAAAGCGAAAGCAAAAATAAAACAATACATCATTTTTAAGTGACCTAATTAAGGTCTTGAATTAAATCCGATTGAGATGCTGTGGCATGGCCATAAACATGCTATTCATACATAAAACCTCTCCTACGTGGCTGAATTACTATAATTCTGCAGAGAGAACCAAAATCCCTCCACTGCGATGTATAAGACTTGTTGCCACTTACTGCAGGTGCTTGATACCAGTTGTTTCTTCCAAAAATGGAAGAAACAGTTATTAGGTTTAAAGGTCAGTTGTTTTTCACCCAGGACTGGGTTGGTTTGAGCAGCATTTTTCCTCTAAAAAAAACATGTAATCATCAGTTCAAATCTGCACTTTTAAGTAAGTGAGGTTATGTTTGTCTGCTATATTTTTTGCTGAACTGAATACAGAAAACATCTGCAAGGCCCCAAATGCATTTCCACAACATTGTATTTCAAAGCTACTTCTTAGAGTACAATCAAGTCCTTACTGTGGTGTGTGCCTTTTCAGTGTACCAGGATATTTAGCTTTCAAGGTTTGCTGTAAAGGTCCAGGGAAGCCCTTAAAAGTGTATTTTCACATCACCTCCCCTGGCAAACTGAAAGCTCTTCTGTTCCCTTCTCTATGGGAACAGCAGCCAGAATCAATAACCAGACACTGATACTGGCGCATTAGATTTCCTCAACTGGGAATCTCAGCCTGTTTATGCCAAGTTATAAACAGATTTTACTCATGTGGTGGTAGTTTGGATTTGAAAAAAATGCTGCGAATATTTAGAGAGAAAAACATGGCAGACAAAAATTTTCAGTGATTGTTGGTACCATAAACCAGCAAAGTTAAGAGACCAACATTCAGATTCACTTACCTTGATAAAAACACAACAACTCATCACTCAGCTGTCAGCTACAGTGTTGAATAGCATAGTTTGCTAGTTGTGGAGATATGTGTTGCAGTAAACCTGTTCAAAACAGTACAGCCAATGTAAGCCTTACTTACCCTATACCTGTATGCAATTGTTTGAATTTATGCATTTTCCAACATATTAAACTAATATTTCTGATGTCTTAAGAGTGCTTTTGTTGTTTCCTTTACTTTTAATGAGTAGTTGGTTCATTTGAAGAGAAGTTTTGTTTAAAAGTCATGTAGAGTTGTTTTCAAAGTAATCGCTGTTCAACATCACAGTCCAGATCAGTTGTTATTTTTTGTCAATGTTTTTCTGCCTCACAAAAGCATTAATAATATAACAGAAAACAATCAAAGTCGTGGCAGACATACTACTAATTATGTGTAATTGATTAATTAATTGAAAAGGCATCAATTGAAAATGATGCCTTTTTTGTTCAATACTATTCCTTCATCAAAAGCATACCTGTGGTGTTGCTTTGATTCTTTCATGTTCGGGAAATCTTTGAATCTCTCATGGCAACCATCCAGCTATGCAAAACACCTAGGTGGATTGAGTTTAATAGAGGGGAATAATCTAGAACTAGATTATTAGAACTGTCAAATCATTCAATCTAACAATGTGTCAACAGGGTAGCTACATGTCAAATAGACATGTTTCTACCCTGTTTTCACAAATGTAGGTATTTTATTTTATATGACTTGATTTGAAAACCCTGGCCAATTCAGTTGAATGGAATTTTTGGATCAACAAGAGAAAAGAAACTAGTTAGCAGCATATTTTGGTGGTTAATGACTTCCCTCCAGTATCTGCTGAGTTTGCAGAAATGATTCGCTCCAATTTGCTGTAGCAGTTGGTGCTTTTATTACTCTGAACTGCACTCCTGTTGCAAGATAATTTATCCATTGGTGGTCATATTGTTTTAGCTCAACATCATAGTTTCCAAATAACATAAACACTGAACATTTCACATATTTAAACACACAATCAATACCTCAAAAATTCTAGCCGTAGGCTTATAAATAATAAGATTGATTTGCTTTGCTTTCTGATCCTTTTTTCCACAACATTATAAAGACAACCCTGACCTTAAAGCTTCGATAATATAGTTTTTTAGCATCAGTAAATAACTCCCTGGGGCCGAGTTGGCAGACACTCAGACTTGATGTAACATTTTAAGTCATTGTTCTTTGTTTTACTTTATATTTACTCATCATTCGCCATGCTGGAATTCTGGCACCTACAAAGCTCTTTCATTTTCAACAGCTATGTGTTTGTGTTGAAAATTGAACTTCAACAAAATAGTTGTCTTTGCTAAGAAGAACCTTGTGCACAAGCCTGGGTAATTAATCAAACTCTATTTGTTGAAAATGTTTGCTTTGAAGTGATCTTGTGTGTTCACCAAAGATAAATTATGAATAAATGCAGAATGCCACAAAGTACAGCCAAAATTTTGTTTAATCCCAGGTTCTCTCTGTGTGCCAATTCTAAATCAAGTAAATGTGGAAAGAAAGTTCACTTTAGGTTATGTTTACAGAACATCATTTATCCACAATTAGTGACTCTCTTGGAAAGTCATAATGCAGCCAATGTGGAATGAGAAACCATATTAACTGGTATGTTTTTTGGTAGAAATGAGGCTTCCTCTATAAGATTTTACAAGGTTGGAACAAACAGAGGGAGAGAAACATCTTTCCTAATTCCTTTTTGTTCAATCTCTCTAGATTTTAAAGGGCCGTGTTTTATGCTCTTTCTTTTCAACTTACATAATGCATAGGTTTGTGTATTAAGATGGTTAAAGAACAAGGCTGATCTATGTCTGGTGAATGTGTTGATTTGGCTATTTGTTTAATACTTTATTCTCAATGGTGGCCATGAGGAGCTTTTCTATTTATAAATAATTAGTTTCATAATTATTATCCCACTCCATCCATTCAAGATATTTCTGGTGTTATCTTAGCTTTTGAAGGAAAACTTAGATATCCCTCTCATGAACAACACTTTCTGGCTCATTCTGGGAAATTACAAGGTGTTCCCAAGCCAGAAAAAAATAAATCTAGTCGTTCCAGTGGGTTCTTGGTCTGCTTCATGTCTCTGTGGGTCTGCACAGAAACCTTCAAACAGAAACATCCTGATCCAGTTAGAATACTTCAGTCAATAAACTCTTTAACTAGGCTGGAAACATTCAACTAATCTACTAAGTAAAGAAAAAGAACAATGAGAAATCTAAAAACTCACAAATATAAAGAACAATAACAGTAAAAGGGTGCCGGTTAATAAATTAGCGATAAAGCTGAGGGGGAAAAAGACTGCTGGAAGGTATGGTAACAACCAATTGAGTTTTAATATGTCATAGTCAGCCATCACAGTAATCATTCAAGGGGGTTAGGGACTATTAAGATGATAGCCTGGGAAAAAGCAGCCCCTTGTTCTACGTTTGATTCCATACGTACTCATGTTTGAGTACGTTTGCAGTCCAATTCTATACTCTATACAGAAAGTATAGAATTGCATAGGAAGGCAATGGCGAGGCTACCAAGATGGTGGTGTGAGATTACATCTGTGTTATCATTAGCAAAACGTCAGCTTTAGCAGCTAGGATAAGCAACAACCCTCTCACCCATCTCTAAAGAGCCATCTTTTTGTGTGGGATCTATACTCAGATTCTTTCTGCAGAAGCTCAAACTCCCAGGTTCAGGTAGCTAGTTTTCCTTTTGGCTCTTATGGTTGCTGGAGACAGCAACTAACTTGGGGTCCAAGGTTCTCCTGAAAAGATGCAGCTTTTTACTCTGACAGCAAGAGCAAAACAAGCACGGTTGCCACATAAGAGGAAGAAAGCTTCTTTGTGTCGGCTGTTATACTTCTAGAACAGGGTTCTGTAACCTTTACAATCTTAGGAACCATGTGGAGTACTGCTTACTTATAAAATGTTAGAAGATAGAGTTTTAAAACAATAAACCTGTGATTTTTTCCCCCATTTATTATAATGGAAAAATGTTTTGATAGGGATTTTTTTCTTCTTCTTTTGCCTGGACAATTTGTGAGTGTTATTCTCAAAGACAGCATTGCTGAACAAAAAGTATTTCACAACTCAACACTTTCTATACATTTTTACATCAAAGGAGATTCAACCACGCAAGCTAACAACAGTCTGTTTGAACTGCTTCAGATCTACTATTTTCACTGACAACAAAGAATCGCATAGAAGAGTGCATCAAATAGCTGGGGTGATAAAATAGTTATACTCTAAAGACTACATAACAGCTTTGCTTAAAGTGAGAATATTTTTGTAATAAAATGACCCAAAATCAAGGGTTTGTGGGTAGGAGGAGACAGATGTTAGTGTGTTATATCCATTCATCCCTCATGCCTTGAAAGCTAAACATAACAAAGTTGAGTGAAAGGCAAACACTGAGCCAAGGTCAAATTCCTACATTAGGGCCAAAGAGCACATTTTCTTAACACCTGAAGAGATTCAGTGAAAAACAGCAAGTTTGGATAATGTTTAGGACTCCATCATTCTTAAGTAAGCCAACAGACCTGCTAATGGGTTTTTGTTTGACTTGCTCTACCTTAATGTAAATCCTACTTTAACACATTCCTAGGCCAGTAAAGAAGTTTTGTAAAGAGAAGTTATTGTTTTGTAATGATTATTATGATATTGAATGTGTGCAAAAGGATTTATTTTCCTAATATTTTTTTCAACCTAAATAAGTTGATCATCATTTATTTCTGTAAATATGCTCATTAGCAAACCGATCCAAAGATATCCCAGGTTATCAGGGTTGCGTGTTAAGCCCAACTATCATCACCACTCAAACTTAATAAGGAAATTGTTCATTTTTTACCAAAACATGAGAAAGGAAAAAAAGCGAAAACCTTACCCTTGAATTGTGTAATCTGTGAACAGTAACCAGTTTTCTTTTAGGCATTTTGACAAAAAAAGAGAAAAAATAATAGGTCTATGTTTGGAACCTAATATGGTCTTTCTAAGAAAAAAAAAAATTCCTGGTCTAAAATGGCCTGTAGAAACAAAACAGGTTGAATGTAGTAAGACACATTCAGAGGGCAAGCAAGGTTTTGAGGAAAGGCAAGATTACAGATTAAAGTCATATTTACTCTTACTGTTTAACACTTAAAAATTCAAACTTCCCATTATGAAATAATAAAGTTAAAGCACAAATCTATGTCTGAGATTTATTTGTTTGGATTAAATAGAGATTAGACAGTAGCCTCTCCAAACTCACCAATCCACTCACAGTTCTGTCTTAAACCAAAGTGTGGAGATGTGAGGTCAGTCTCACCTGCTTCTCCTGAGTGTCGGCAGCAGAACTGATTACTCTGCAGGTCATAAGTTAATTGTTTATACGACTCAAACACTGGCGGGGAATATCTCATGTGCTTCACTGGGAGAGGAATAAAATCCTTGACAAGGGATTAACTTCATAGGTTAAAGAAAGAAAATATGGAGAATATTTCAGCCTTTTGTTGTTTTTTCCTGCAGGGATTAAACCACAGTAATGGGGACAGAAAGCAGCATACTTTCCTTTTCCCCTCTGTTGGGTCAGAAATATGCCTAAAGTTTACATGCAGTGCCTTGCAGAAGTATTTATACATCTTGACCTTTATTCCACATTTTTTCATGTAGAATATAACGTCCACATGATATAATTTCACATAACGTCTTGGGACGTTATGTGAAATACTCAGACAAAGTAATGCAGAAGTGTGAAGTGGAATAAAAAGAAATGAATTTTCAAACTAATACAGTCTATATACCTACTTCAAATAAAAATACATTTTCTGAAGTTAAATCAGACCAAACTTACTAACACATTTAAAATCAATTAAAATATTTCTATTTGATTAAAAAAACACTATAATGAGGGAACATGTTTGAAATGTATTTATGGATGTCTTCAAAATCAGAAGAATGCATACATTTCCTCATTATTTGGTGGCTTTAGCTTTTAACTGCATGACTTGGATCAAATGTTTTTGGTTTCCTTCCATGAGCTTCTCATAGTCGTTTTCAATAATTCTGGTCCATTCCTCCTAACAGAACTGGTGTAACTGGGTCAGCTTTATAATCCACACCAGAACATTAACTTTGTTATTCTTAAACCACTTTGTTACCACTATGGCTTCATTGTCCATGTGGAAGACCCATTTGTGCCCAATCTTTGACTTTCTATCTTGAGATGTTACTTTACTATTTCCACCTAGTATTCTTTCCTCATAATGCCACTTATTTTATAAATTGCCCAGTTCCCCTTGCTGGTTCTATGAGACAAAATGTGAGAAGGCTTTAAGAGTAAGATTACTTTCGTAAGGCACTCCATGGCTACGACATGTACTCATGTATATTGTGAGGTAAGGTAATTTTATTTCTATAGCACATTTTCAGCAAGAAAGCAATTCAAAGTCATGCAAAAGAATTCATACACCTCAACCCTTTTCACATTTTGTGATGTGTGACATATGTTGCATCAGTCTATGTAGTGGAAATCAACAAGATGATTAATCTTGAAAGCATATGCATATATTGAACCCTTTGCATAGGCTCACCTGGATGCTTTATGTCTCCGTTTCATTAAATATCCATGATAACCCTACGGCTCAGTTTTGCTAACTTCACCTTTCACAGCCGCCTTCTTCTTTGTGCTGACGGCAGCAGCTTTGAGGCTAGTCTGCTGGTGGTTCACGCTGATACTCAATTAGCCCTGGAACAGCAGCGGCCCCATCGAGCTAATGATTCACAAAAAAAAAACAAAACACCACTCTCTCTCTCTCTCTCTCTCTCTCTCTCTCCACTTTCTTTATTTTCATCTCTCTCCTCTCTTCACTGTAAGACATTTCTTCTCCTTGCTTAAGCTAATTTTTTCTTCAAATTACATGTCTTAAAAAGCGCCATCCCAGGATCATTACTGTCAGCATGAGATTAAAGACATGACGGTTTCAAAGCATGTAGATTTCTCTGTGCAGGCAGCAACATTTTTAGTCGTTGTCATTGTAAATGAACTCAGGCTTGTGTGCAGTGTGTGTGAGAAGAAAATGGAAACCATGGGAGCAACCACAGGATTGATCTAAAAGACTCACCTCATTGATTTCTTTCTCTTTTTTTCCTTCCACCTATTTATTTTCTTGTTCCATGTATCAACAGATATGCTTACATTAATAGTGGCCCTTTTACACAGAAAGGAGGTGCTGTTGACAAACTGGTTATGAACACTGATAGCATGTGTTCCATGCCAGCAGCTTTGTGTTGAGTTTCTGCATCTATCTTTCTTGCCTAATAAATACTATCTATCAAAGGTCTTGCAGAAAACACCCTCTCCTTGGCTAAAATATTTTAATAACATTAGAACATTTTTTAAACAAAATTTGGCTTCAAAAAGCTATTAAATTGCAATGAATTTTTGTGGGTTTGTTCCAGTGATGAGTCTCATTCTAGCCATGGTGAATTTGATCTTCAATTTGGCAGATTGGTGATTTTATCTATACATCCATGTATCAATGTTTCCACGCTTTACGTTCACCACCTCCAGATGCAGCAGGTGGTGAAAGCTAATCTTAGAGGGATGAGTGGCAGGGCGGCATTACAGGGTACCATATTGTGCTTTTTTTGCCTGAATAAAGATAAAAGGGTAAACTGTCTTTAACGTTTTGATCTAATAGATTTGGAAAATCAACAACAATCCTTTCCACTTTTTGCATGCTTCCATTGGGCATAAACGTCAGGAAAGTATGAATCTCCAATGTTATGCAGATGACACCTTGCTATATTTGTCTATGAAGCCAGGTGAAACAAATGAGCTTATAATTACATGCATGCCTCAAAGACAGAAAGACTTTGGGCCAGATGCATAATTTCTGCAGTTTCATAATAAGCACGAAGGTAAAATGTGTATACTCATCCTTGCTTTTCAGATTTTTAGCATGCATTTACTATAATTAGCTGTGCATGCCTTGACCGACACCTGCGCTATACTCTGATCTTAAGCATAAATAGGTGTTAAATCTTCTCCAGTTAATTATCTGTGTAAAGATGGACCATGTACAAGAGCACAAATTAAATGTCTCCAATCATATGTGAAAGGAGATGCTAAAGCAGTTTACATGATGTTATAGTAATTTACATAATGAATGACACAATGTGTTTTTAACATTTATGCATGTAAATTTATTCTGGTAAAAACTTAAATGAATTTGAAAAGAAGCATATTTCATTTTAAAGGTTTCTTCAGACATAAAGTGATGCAAAAAAACCAACTGTCATAACCAAAATAATAGCAGGACTCCTACTGTGTCTTAAAAAGGGCATAAAGATGTACTTTTTGGCTACATCTGTCACTGGTCATGATGCAAAATGAAAACAGAAGTGCAGCTTTACAGTCCAGCTCTCCTGCTACACAACAATGCAGTGATCTCCTGCTTTGAGGAAGGTGTGTGTATGCATGTGATCACATAACTGGACATGCAACAGCATTGTTTAAGATTCAACAAATGCTTTCTACACCACTGCCAACTGAAAAGGGACCAAGCCAGTTTAGTATTTAATGTATGTTTGCATTTCAAGCAGCAAATCTGAAATATTTAAGCCACTTCCAGGCTTTGATACAGTAAGTGAAGCTTAATAAACCAAGCACTCCAATAATGTGATGTTGTTTCCGAAATTATTGCAAACCACTAAACTAGTGGTTTCTTTTTGGTTACAGCAAACCCTTTTGGTAATGTCAGGATTTATTGGCTCATTTTCTTGTCTACTTGCCTGAAGAATCTTTGAGTGGTACTTAATTTTTACATTTTGATCATGCACTTCTCTAACAGCATAAAATCAATTATGTTTAGCACATTTTCAGAGTGAAAGATTTGGTCTGACTGACAGAAATGCAGAGTGCCATTAAATATTGCTCTAATTTCATGAGTACCAAAAATTCTTGCTAATTTATCATCAATGAAGGCCTTCACTGATTCTAAAAAGCCTCTAAAACTAAATTAAAATGTGCCCCTTCAGCAGATATTAAGGACTGAGAAGTGACTGATGTTCATCACAGTGCAGTGAGAGAAGCGAGAGTTTTTTCCCCTCCATATCTGTCACTTCAGGTTTCTAATAAACTTGCCTCATTAATTCAAATGATACGACACAACAGAACCTTGTTGTGGCAATCAGAAAGTTAGTTAATCCGACCAATTAGCTTCCAAGTGGCCATGGACTGATCGCTCTCTTTGAAAGGGCTTCTGATGCCCTCCATTTGCACAGTAAACAATAAATGAAGACAAAGCCACTGAGCCATTTTATGAGGCAAACAAAGAACGAGAGGAGAAGCTGAATGTTGATTTCCTCTCACCAAGGCAGAAGCAGGAAATTAGCTAATTTCCCATAAACAAAGAAGTGCATTTATGTTTATACATGTTTAGATCTTTGGTCTTGATTCATAGTTAAGTGTTTAATCCAATCTCAAAATGTATTTGTATTACAACTCTGATTGATTGAAATCAATCCTACAATTAAGATGCCTTCTCTAGATATCCATTTTTGCAGAGCAAAACTGATGTGGGACATAAAGGCAACCAGCTTCTTCGTATGATGCTTGAAATGCCAAGAATGACAAAAAAAAATATTGGGATTTTTACATAGAAGCTCATGCATGCGAATGATGTTAAATGTGTGTACACAGGCCATAATAGCAGATTTTGTGGTATTAAAAAAATTGAGAAAAGCTTTTAAAAGTGTAATTTATCATGTGTACAGTTCAACACTGAAACAAGCTAAGGGTAAAAATATAGAAAAAATAACTAGGCTGCAACAACAAATAAATAACACTAATTCAAAGTAATACTTCCATATATCTTTACATGTTTCGTCGACCAGCGTCCTCTATGATCACTTGGGAAAATATGAGAAATAATATTGCTCTTTCTAATTTTCATCAAAACATTTGCTACAGCATTTTCCCTGCATTTTAATGACTGCATGACTATAAAAAAAATACAATAGTTGTAGTAATAAATACATTGACAAGTTTCCCAGCCACTCCTAGACAGGATATGTAATTTTGTCAATATTCCAGAGGTGAAAGGAGGGATTTCTAGAAACCTAGATTATGAATAAATCCTAGATTTATTTACTTAAAAGCAGCTCTGACATAAACACATTTCAAATACATTTTCAGTAAAAAAGGATATTTTACATATCCTTACAAAGCTAGACACAAAAAGTGTCCAGAATGCAGTTTTGACAGCTGATTATGTAGAGTATATTAGACTTCATGTAGTTTTGAGTCAGGAAGCCACTATTACTGCAGCCTCTTCAGAAGTTTAAAAACTTGGGAAGCAAAAACTCATCAGGGTCTTAACTGACTGTCCTCTGAGTCTTATCTAAGCAGTATTTAACCGCAGTTGTTTTTCTTAAACAGACTAAAGTCTCAGCACAAACAGCCATGGCTGCATAAGGACACCTTGTGGCAACAGAGTGGAAATACACTTCAATCCAATAACAAAGGTCAATGCTGGAAAATCACAACTCCAACCTAATGTTGATGCAGAACATTACAGAGATGCGTTCTATAAGCTTAAATGTTTGATTAGAAATAACAAATGTCTAAAAAAAGTAATGCATGCTGTAGCTTTGTTTATTTATTTACTGTTACTGACTGGAGGGAAAAGTGGATTATTTCACAATGAACAGAGTAAATATTCTGCACTTAGTTATTGCAGTCTATGACTCCTCAGCTCTGTTGTCATCAAGAACAGTCCATTTCTTTTGTTTACAAGTAATTGCTGCTCAGTGTGAGCAAGTATGTTATTTTTTCATTCTATGCATCTATCTTGCAACATCAAACCACCACAGCACTGTAGGAGGTTAACTTTTGTACCAGTTTCTTATTATTGCCTTTTTCAAGCCTACAGTTAAATTCTAGTAGTTTTTTTTATTTTTTTTTTTATTTTTTTACTGTACCTCAGCTCAAGTATAAAGGAGTTCATAGAACAAATAACCAGAGGGCAGGACTGAGCATACTTAGCGGTTTTAATCAAAATTTAAAAAAAATTTTCTTAACAAAAAACAAAAAAAGTGTTTGGTCGTCAAAGGTCATTTAGGTTCCTCCTTATTAACAAAATCAAATAAAAATGGTGCCGATTGGTTGTGCAATTATTGTACTGCAAAATATTTGAAAGACATTAAAGTATGAAGGAAAAATCCAAAGTTGTGATGAGCCTAATGTTTGTCTCCACCACCGGGGGAGCTGGAGGTTGTTTGACCTTTGGATGACCTTTATACTTTAATATTTTTAAACTTAGGCTGGCACAAACAAAGGTTTTAGCAGTACAAATACAGCACTAACCTTTGATACCAGTTTTGTTTGAGATCGGTAAAGTGAGACAGCCTGACCTTTGGCGACCTGTCCTTATATCCTCAAACTTTTAATAGATATATACTATCTTTTAACTTGTTTGTTAAAACAAGTGACACAAACTATATCTAATCATACAAGCAGAGTCTACTTTGAAAAAGAAAGCATGGTTGCAACAACTCAGGGTTGTGACAACTGCTAATTTTAAAGGTCTAATGCAAACATTCAGGTTCCTACATTGAAGCTTGGGAACACTTACCTGTCAGCAGTATTTATCTTAATATATAGCAGAAATGCTTCTCAGTCTTTCTACAAGATTCCTCCAGATCAGAAATTGCTTTTTCATCTGCATTGTCCTTTTGTGTCCTTGCCAAATGTTGAGGTCATTTTGTGATTGGCAGGTAAGCTGTTCTGATTTAAACATGGTTTTTTAATCACACTCCTGGAGTAGAAGATATATTTTCAACTGTCTTAGCAACTGTTGGTTATTTAACTGAATCAATTTCTCACTGTGCAGCAATATTATTGTCTCCCACCAGGTAGGATACAGACAGGGTATGACTCTTGGTATTTGGAAAATGATTTTATTTCCTAAAGATTTTGGCCTTTTCATTTTACTTTTCATTTTACTACTGTATCTTTTCACACAACAAACATGTTGAGTTGCTTAAATGATTTCAATCTCAACACTAACATCAAATGCCCTATTTTGTCTTTATGAAATGCTCCAGGTGTAGCGCCACCGGCATGTCCTCTTTGATGCATCACACCAGTCAGCTGGAATAATTACACAACATAAAGACAAACAAGCATGTCTCTTAGTATGTTTCTTTTTTTAATTCAGCCAGTGCAATTTGGACTCAGACTATATAAACACTCATCCTTTCAAAATGTGCATAATTATAAAAAGATAAGAAAAGCATTTTGTGCAGGTAGTGTGAATTGATTGGTTGACAAGTTTTGGATTTCAATGAATTTTCACTTGTTCTAAAAAATAAAAAATATTTCAAGCTAAAAATTAGCTAAATCTTTCTGATGGTTTAGTTATGAGATTCTCAGACCAGAATTTGCTTACTTGCTGTTAAATACTGAATCAAGAAATGCACACATATACTAATAAAAACTTTCACAGGTCTCTCATAAACAGGTTTATTTACTCAGCCCTGCAGTGCAAAGAAAGTTGAATGTTTAGAATAAGCAACCTCAAAAGAGAAGATATCAGTCTGCAAGATCCGATAAATAAAATGCAAGTGCAGAAGCCATTAGACCTGCAGGTTCCCACAAATTCCCGATAATGCCTGAAACGCTCCTGGAGATTATTCAGGGCTCCAAATTGGATTAGCAAAGATGCTTCTGTTGGCAATTAGTCAATGGGAGTAGATGAGCCGAAGGAAGCACAAAGCTATTAATTAATGCTGAGGGGAAGATGGGGCCACTCATTTAATGCAGTAGCAATGAACCACTGTAAGAGACAAGATGTCAAGCAAAGAAACCCATCAGAGGAAAATCCAAGAGAAAGGAAGGAAATCAATACCACCCTGAGCTTCTCTTTTTGTACTGTCAATGGCAGATGTGAACAGAAGTTTTCCTGCAGGCGGGCTTCAAAAAACTCTAACAGAAAGTTTGAAAAGTTGGATAGCTGACACATCTTTCTCACATACGCCAGTTTTATTAGAAAATGTTTTTGAAAACTTTGTAGCCTCTAGAAAAGCTGTCGTTGTGCTGTTAGAGCAAACAACAGGAAAAAAAGCGATCTTTTTAGTTCACACATCAATCTTCCAAGGTTTCTCAAAGTCAATCGTTAGTGAAATGTTTTGAATGAATAATTATTAGAAATATGGTCTAATATGCTCCAACATGATTATACATTAAATTGTAGTAGGTATTTTTAATGGGGGAAAGTCAAGTAATGCAAATATCCAAGCTCCCAGCCAAAGCAGCTGTGAAAACAGGAACCCAGAGCTGTTTTTAAACGATTGCTGAGTCTGACACATTCATCGAAAGTCTGACTAATGCTGCTATGTTTAACATGAGAATGGCATTGAGTCCAGCAGTGCTGTGGCTGAGAACATTCAGGACAGGCCCAACCCTATTAGTATCCATGAGTCATTGTTATAACACTGTTATTAGTATACTATTTTAGGAGCATAAGCACAAATGATTGCTTTGCTAGTATTTTGAATCCCACTCTCCCTTGGTAAAAAGTGTTTGTACGAATGTATTTAAACTTAAATGTCCACTTGTGTGTAATTTAACCTTTTTATAAAGGACTCACACATTTATCAGTGAACACCTGTGAACAATCAGCATCAAAAGGACCTAGGAGCACATTGGCCAGGTCCAGGATGAAGCCGTAGAGAAGCAGTTTGGTTAGATAAAATGTCATAAATGTTAGAAAGAGTGAGATACAACTCAGATATACATGAACTGGCAGGTTTATTTTGTGACAGTTTGAAGGGTTAGGGTTAGTCTTCATTGTTTGATTATGTTTCCATAGTTACAATCTGATGCTACAAGTTTAATCTGTGTTTGAACTTGGTCTGTTCACAAATACATCTCAGCAAACTAATTAGCTATGATTGCTTTGAAGCTTAAATTAAGCTTTGACCTTCTCTCCCAGATTACAACAAATTGTATCAAGCTACTGTTCGTAGTTGGGGTGGTCTTAAGAAGAAGAGGAGCTCCAAATCGAATTCTGCTTGAAGCCCCGTACAATCATCTCAGGAAAACAGATCCCCACACACCCTGGGGAAGAGACTTCTCCGGTCAGATGAGACTAAATTAAAAATGTTGACCTACTTACAAAACTCTATACATATCCTCTACCACAAAACATTGATATTTTGTTGTTGTGAATAATAAGCAAGTTCATGAGTAAATGAACTCCAGCTTGAAAATGCCGGAGTAACAAATTAATAAAATTTTCAGCCATGGAGAATGAGAATCACTGACCTGACACTCCAATTAATCAAAAGTAAGTATACATTTTTAGCACGGAGTGCAAGCTTAAACTTTAATTTAACCGGGATTAATTAAATTGGAAATCTTGAATGGGGTTGTTCATTTGAAATATAATTTTTTGTGCATAAGGCCATGTGCAATAGTTATTTTTTCTGTTTTAAGATATTTGCCCAGAAAAAGGGGAGGGAAAATAAATAAAATATTTTTTCTACTAAAGTTTTCATTTATATTTCATCATCCAGCAATAAACGAGTCAGAGCATTAATAATAATTGTGTGTTTCTAATAAACTAGACAGGAACTCATCTACAGGATTGAAACTTCCTGGTCAAGTGTTTTGTCTCCCTGTAGGTTTTCTCATTAGTTTGCCTCTGTAGCTACTCACTTTTCTTCCTTCCAGAGTCTCTGCAGCATTATTTCCTGCCTATTAACCTGCCAAACTAGCCTCCCACTGCCACCTCCCTGTTAAACCTTCCTCTGACTCCCAATTTGAGCATTGTCAGTAAGCCTTGTTACAGGATTGTTTCTGGTAGGCTCCATGCCTTCAGGTTCACTCATCTGTGTTGCAGCCACACTGTTTGAGCTGTTTGACTGCATTCTGTTTTTAGACTGAAGCTGTCGAAGTTTATTCGCCAGATGGTTTGTCACTGTAGGACGTAGTCGTCTATGGAAGCTGTCTGGATAAAGACAGACACTTTGAAAATCTCCTTGGCAGGTTATTGAATTGGCCATCTGTCTATCTCTGTATTTTACAAACTAAATGGAAACAGTTGGTAAAATCATATTCTCTGGAGAGCAAAGTCAAATGTGAGTAAAAGCTTTCGGTGTCATTTGCAGTGCTTTCAAGCAACAAATGAGCTGCTGTTCTTAAATAGTTAGCATGGAAACCATTTCTGACCTCTCATACTTTGAAACTAATCCTGGAGCCGGCATAGGACGTTGATTAGCTTCATCTGTTGTGTTTTGGCCACAATAAGAAGCTCTAAGCCTGAGAAGATGGATACTGTCAGGATTCAAATCCGCTAAATCTCACGGGAATCCAGCTTCCCTGCAACACAGGAGGGAGTCTGTCAAAACCGTCTGTCTGCCTCATTCTGAGCCTGAAAGCTTGCTTATGGTTGCATGTAAGTATCCATCTGTGTCACTCATCCCCCTGCAAAACATGTAGATTGGCTCATGTGAAGCCTTGATGAATCAAACGAGATTTGCATGCAAAGTTGTAAAATTCTTGAGATTACAAGAAAAGCTCTTCATTTCTCAATCTATCAATTCACATCAAAAGTCAGTTAGACTTTATTAAAGGAATTGTAATAAAATGCATTTATGCAGAAGATAAGATACAAGCATGCAAACAAAAATAAATAAAAATAAGTGGGATGATAATAATTGACAAATAGAGTGAAATGTCATATAAAATATACAACTGAAGAAATGCAACCATGTACAAATGTAGAAACTGATTTGATTTATATTTAACATCAATACATTTTCAATTATATTTTATTCTCTTGTTAAAAAGCAAAAAAATAAAATATAAAAAATATGAAAATACATCTAATTTTTACTTAAGTTCAAAATAGTGCTGAAATTTATATTAAAATATAATAAGCCATGTATGTAAAACAAATGGAAGAAATATTTTCTAAGACAATAGCACATAATGTGTAGAGCAAGGATTGCGCTTCTCACTGTAATCCCAACCTAAGTTGACACTGCTACAATATTTGTCTGGTATAAAACTATCAAGCCCAGTTTTGGCAAAGTTAAGTATTTTAATATAGAGATGATTAAATACACTTGAGATTTATTAAAGAAAACTGTTAAACAATCCTTTAATTTGATACCAAATGTGAAAGTTTGAATCAGATCATTTATTGTTATTGGTCGCCTGTGTCGTAAGACCACATTTTATTACAGTACAAATACAGACAATGTGTCCTCCTCTCTGATATACATGCACAAAAATAAATGCCTATGGGGAGTTGATCAATATTTCTGTTTGTGTAGTCATGCAATCCCCTTGGCTGCTCTTCCTTAGAAAATGATTCATATCGTCCATCTCATGAACTACTGACTTTTTGAGTCACGTATCCAAAGTTTTAAGACTTAATTAATATCAGTCAGCCTTTAACAGAAAGTTTGAAGTTTTAGCCCTGACAACAGAATCTGAAACTGAAACTGCAGATAAAACGTATTTTATTTTCTAGTTGCTCTGAGTGAGTGTCACAGCATCAGATGTGGTTTGGGTTGACATTTGGCACCCCCAGGCAGAGCGGATCAGTACCTGTGTCAAAATGATTCTCATCCAGGTAGACACAAGCCAAGTACAATTTACAAAATAAAAGGATAACTGAGTTTCTGGGAGGGATTGAGTGAGCAGGTTCCAACTGAAGGCTCCACAGTGTTTTGCCTGAAAGTTTTGGCGCTTTACTCACTGTTTCTTTTTTTTTGTATGATGTTTTTCTGATGTTTTCTGATGGGATGGAAGTTGCTCTGTAACCTGAACAACTTCTCATTACTGTTTCAACCTGATTAGGACTAGTATATTACATGCACCAAACAGGCATACGCAGTGTATCAAAGTTCAGTGCCTTGGAGGTTGGATAGCACCAAGGCATTGGCCATGGCTGAAACCCGGTTCATGGCTGAAAGTAACAACAATGGCCTTCCAAGGATCAGAATTGGAGCGTGGACCTGTGGAAAAAGATGACCTGATCTAAGAAATTATGTTTTCCTTTACATCATATGGATGATCCGTCGCTTAGAAACACATAACTATAGAATGCAGTACAGGAAGAAAGTGAAGAGGAGGCAGTGTAATACCTTGGGCAATGTTCTTCTTGGAAACATCCATGTGGGTGTCCCTTTGACACCTACCTAATTATTGCTGAAGATCATGTTCATCCTTTCACACAAATCTTATTCCCTGATGGCAGCAGGCTATTTCAACAGAATAGCACATCCTGCCACAAACCAGAAAGATAAGGAATTACTTTGGAGCACAGAAATGGATCTGAGATGTTAACTTGGCCTCCAAATCTCTCAGAAAATTGGAATCCAACAGACCATTAAGTGAGTGGTCATATTCTTATGCCTAATCCTAATTAGTATACATATGAATATATATAATTTATTTCTAACTCAGATGTTTAAAAATCAAACAAGTGTTCTTATCAACAAAGTGAGAGAAACGTTCAATAGACAGAGAAAAAAGGCAGCAACCACGATTAGTAGCATGCCTGCCAAGCCAACAATTATTATTTTTTTAACAGTTAACAAAATTTATTCCTTTGTGATAGGGCTTGGAAGTCATTGAATTGAAGATAAAACTCACATCTAGAAGGCTTTGAGCTTGCCAAGGCACAGAGGCAAAGTTAAACCGAAATAAACTTTCTTAGACACAAAGTTTTATCTAAACTATCTCTAACACTCAAGATAAATGACTTGTTTTAGTAACTGAATTGACTAAATTTAACTAGAGCAGCCAAACCTTTTAAGGTCACCTTTGAAGCTGTGGAGTAAATTAATAGGTACTTTGATATAATAGATATAATAACCTCATAATTAAAATTCAAAGAACCAGTCTTTGCATTTTCAATAGATATGGCATTGTTTGTTTGGAAAGAACACTGAATAAATTAATATATTTTCATCGATCAGTTTGCATTTTGGACTGCCTTAGAGATAAAGAATATTTAGCATATCGCTGTAACCTTTCACAGAACAAAAGTGACTACGGTAAGGAAACAAGACAACATTAAAGTTTTATATTTAAATTGAATTAGGAGATCTGACATTTTTGCAATTATCATAATTTCAACTTTGATATTAATCTGATATTTACACAACAAGCTAACTATTCATGTAGCTTAATAAATCCTCTATAAATTTTTTTTAAAAAAAAGCAGTTAGCACCCAAACTGCTTATGCTTAAAGTTAATAAATCGGCTAACATGACTAGAAACATTCCATTTTAATCTTAGGCTAAGAAATAATCTATCAAATATTTCCTCAGTTTTTGTGTGTGTTCTGTTTTCACTACATAAAGAAAAATAGATGTGTTTCACTTAGTGAGTTTCAGATGAGCTGATGAATAATAGTAGGTATGTGTAAGTGATTAATGTGGAATTTAAAGTTTTATTGAAGTATAATTAAATCTTATTCCTCATCAACTTCTGGTTAAAGTATTCCCCATTAAATTACTCCTTAAAATATTAAGCTTGAATTAATATTAATACTAGCCAGTCCGTTGCAATAAATGCCAAGGGGATCTCAGTCTAAACATTAAATCAAGTGTGCCCACATGTAGTTCTCCATTAAGTCCACCAGGTGGAGACGCAGTAGTACTGCTGAACCCTCACAGTGGATTCCTAAATATTATAACTTCAAACTTTTTTCCAAACTCCACATCAAGGTTAATCTGCACTTCATGGACCAAAACTTCCAGTTTCTGTACCTGCCAGTGAGGCGCAGCTGAGTTACATAAAACAAAATACTTTCTTATCTTTCCTTTCTTTTCGTTGTCCTTGTAAGCAAGACACAGACTAACTGCATCCAACCCCACAACCCTAAACCTCCAAAATATATGTAGGGGCTAATTTTACGTAGCAGTAGATGCAAAATGTACACAGAAACATCTTGTCATTTCAGGGGTTTTGCTAGGTCTTCTGTGTTTGTTTTTTTTGGCAATTCATTAAACTTCACAAAGTATAAGAATACACAGAACATATGTAGTGTGTACTGTATTGTTGTAATAGTAGAACCTTAGGGTCCTTGGTGGATTTTTAAAAAGAGCATTCAAAATGATATCCCTGTTCAGGCCCTGGTTATCAGGAATTTGAAACAGCTACACAATACCTGTAGTGATAGCATCAATGCTGCAGGAAGTATTGTGATGATGACATCTTTGTCGACAAATCAAGTCGATGAACTCAACAAATTTTACACTTAGCAAAGAACATATTTTTAATAGGAAATGTCCCTACTAAAATGTTAGAAGTAGGTCTGATATAAATTTAAAAAAAAGTTAAGTTGCAACAACTTAACTTTCTCTTCCCCTTTTTTTCCATTAATTAAGCACTAGCACTGAATAAGAGAATAACTCTAAAAAAGTTATACATAAAGAAAGAGCTTTATTTTTTAATAAATGTTTTTTATCTGTGACAATCATTACACAGATAATTACTGTGGACGATAACTTGTTTGGACAGGATGTTGCATTATAATTGCCAATTACTTGCTACCAAACCAATGTTCCTTCAGCAGAGTCGTCAGTTTTTCAGCCCGAGAGGATGTTCTTTACATCTATCAAATCTATTTCCTCATACATGTGAAAATAATAATGCCCAATTCAGTGAGTGGAATTTTTGTATTTCCGAAAAACATAGTGCTCATGTTGTGTGATCCTCTGGTGTAAAATAGCATTCTACTGGGTACAGACACCAGAGCATAGTGTAGTTGTCAGCAAATGTGGTAAAATCGTCCGAGGATGGTGACACATCAGTAAGAGCCCAGTGGATGTGCACAACAGGTTTTCCATGTGTTCTGCAATCCTGCCTCTTTTTGGATCAGGTAGGTCATATTGGGCATAGTATGTTCTCATTTTGCTCTTTTTTGGTTGCCTAGTGTTGTTGCTAGGGTTGCAACTTTATCCATGGCAATTATTGTTCTCCAAGTTCCTCCAGAAATTGCTCATACAGCTAAAAAACAAGGCAGAGAAAAGCTAAAGTATATTCTGTTATAAATTACAAGGCGCTACACATAAATCTATAGTTCCAACCGCATACTCAGAAGGTAACCTAGTTTAGTTTGCTTAATTTATCTGTTTTAGAAAAAAAGAAAACATGGAACATTGCATAACCTTACCTTGTACTTGCTATTGCTTTTTAACATGCTAAACATGACTGACAGCAAATGTGCCTTCCAGATTTACTTTCACCAACGCCTCATAATAAAATCATCCTTTATATTAGTAACATAATATACTGGGGGGGAAAAACGCCGTTCTCAGTCAGTTGCTTTGGAGATTGCTTTTAACCTTTTGTGCCAGCATCCTCAAAGTGTAGTTGCAACATAAACTTGTTTTTGGTTTCAGTTGTTTTAATCTTTGTAATTTCTCTAATTGAATATAGAGAAAAGTTAGCTCTAGTGGTTACTTTGTTAATTTATGGGGATATTCACATTGCAGGGAAACATAAAGTCATAGAGAAATAATTAGAGTTCCTATACTCTCTAGCCTGCTAAAAGAAAAATATTGAAAGAATGCCATAAGGGAGCTGAATATTAGTATGATGGCAAGGAGGCCTTCCAACCTGAAATACTTAGTGCTCATCACCAAGATAACAGTGGAAACATGTAAAAACTTGGTCAGCAATTCCAAAAGTGCTTTGATATTGTGGACCAATCAAGATGTTTCCATTAGCTATTGAGAAGGGTAATGAAAACAATGAAGTGGGTCTGGGGATGAGAATTTTATTGCCACCAAATAAATGAAATCAAAATTATGGTTGGAAATGTTTAAGCACAGTGACGTAGTTGGTAGCACTGCTGCCTTGCAGCAAGAAAGTCCAGGGTTCAGATCCTGGCCTGGTTTTTTTCTGCTCAGAGTTTGCATGTTTCCCTTGTGCATTCATGGTTTCTCTCCTCTGGGTACTTCAGCTTTCTCTCATAGTCCAAAAACATGATTCTACATGTGTATGTCCAGGGTGGATATGATCGCTGGATATGAGCACCCTTATGCTCAAAGAGTAAGTAGGTATAGACAATAGAAGGGTGAAACTGTGTAATTTCTTGTGAGAATTTTCTGCTGTAGTAACATGGTAATGCATCTATTTTTACACATTTGTGTTAATGTGTGTGTAGAACTGTATATTATCATACATCTCCCATTCAGTTTAGCCATGACCACACCTTTAACTTATCCACTTGCAACATCCATACCCTACCTGGAGAATTGCTATGGCAACAGGTTGCCAGTAGCGACAGGGTACTTCCGTGACCATGTTACTGTGGCGATGAGCGGCGCGTCAGGAGAGAGAGGGGCGTGAAAAAAACCATCGCGGAGCAGTGAAGGGTGAGGTCTGCCGGGCTCAGTCAGCATAGACAGAAAAATAAATACCCAGAGCCCGGCTTTGTTTTCTGCCATGAACTGAGGAGCCCCGCGGTCTGCCGGGACGCATCTGTTCGCTACTGCCTCTTGTTTCGGTGAAGGAAGCTGAAGGATACCGTCGCATCCACCGGAATGGAGACCTGCCGCTGACGGAGACTGTGGAGCTCCCCTGATAACAACAGGTTAGTGTTTGGACTCGGTCACTTTCTCCTGCACCTCCTATGGCATCTACTGGATACTGGAGGCATTTTGACGCGGTTTATCACCAAAAAGAGTAGATTTATAGTGTGGAAGGTTTCCGGGTTGCAGGAAAAGAAACGGAATTTGGACACGTTTCTAACTGCATGCACGTGCACAGCAAGGAGCCCCGCTGTGTTGAACCCAAAGGTGTTTTTTTAAAATATTTTACAGATAGATTATTACAACATGCTCGTAGCTAAATAAAGATCATTTGGCAATATTGAAATGGCGACATCACTGTGCTGAGACGCTTGGAGATTTCTGCGCTGAATCAGTAAGTCGGTGGGTGTGTCTACCTATTATCAGGCTTATGTTCCTTATATTTAGATGTATTAACAACAAATTAGACCCCATTAGTTACTTTTATTTTTGGCTATTATTGGTGTCCCGTTAAGTCATTCTATTTGTTCATATTTGTCTTTGCATTTCTTGACAAAAAACAAGACACAGCCATTTGAATGAAATTAGCCCATTCTCTTATTCACTAATGTAAAACAATATGCATAAATGATTTAAATCAGCAATGTAGAAATGCAAAGTCTGAGAATATAATTGTAATTTTAGTAATATATATTATTAAAAATTAATACACCATGTCTGTCCATTTTTTCAGTAGATTAATGATAAAAGACAAAAAGAAATTACTTTTCTCAAAGCTTAGTGATTCTGTTACGCTTTTCGTTTCCCCCCTATACAAACGCCTTTTGAATTCTTTATAACCTTATTTATGGCAAACAGACAGTGCCTGCAGCTTACATCGACATTCCCAAAATAACCTGCTTGTTTTTCTAAATTTAGCTCAGTATTTCTGTCACATTGAGTCTAGACTGACATCTACCAGTCCTTGATTTGCTATTGAACTAAAATAACTCATTCTGGTGAATTGTTTCTAAAACCTGATATACCGTAGTGTATTTGAGTCTTTTTCATCCTGCTGATTAGCAGAGACAGATACTGTGCCCTTTTTCAGATGGTTTCTCTCTTTTTTGAATTGTCACTGGGAGCTTAACCATTTTTTTCCCCAAACAAATGCTGTCAAGAAATGATCCCAAACTCGAAGTACTTAGTCATGGAGTCACTGATCAAATACATGCTGCAAGGCTTTGAAGTGAATTACACAACCTTGTAACAAATAGCTGACTGGTTTCTGGCTTAAAGTGATAATACTCTGTAACCTGGCTGTGTCATTGGAGGACAAACCGATGATAATATGACAGTAAACACTGATGGAATATCAATTGGCAAATGAAAAACTACCTTGTTGCTCACCATTTTTTCCTCTGTGAAGGCAATGAATCTCTGTAGTCCAATATCATTTTTGAGCTTTAAGTGTGATGGATTACAGGCTGCTGATCAGTGAGGCAGGGCTGGGATTTTCTCAATCTGTGTCTCTCTTGTGAGTTGCAGAAAGACCCCACCACCATCACCACCCCCCTCTAAGGCAGGAGGAGACAGCTCCTCTTGTCACTTTGAGTTGTCTCATAACACATTCAGCATTTCTCCCAAGTGATTGTCAGTGTCTGAGACGGCTCTTCATGCTTACTGAAGCATATCCAAAGGACACAACCCAAAACAAAAAAAGGGAAAAAAGGATGGGAATTTTGGTTATGTAAACGTTACCCAAAAACATCTGTACTGCCATGGCGAATCTCAAAATGACATGGAGGAGAAAAAGATCTAAGCATGTCACGCTATATATTAAATGCAACCAAAAACATTTTATTGTCATTTTATTCTTACAATCTTGAAACATCTCAAATGAATCCTTTTAAAGCTCTGCTTTGAGCTCTACCGACTTCACAATCTGAAGCCTTGACATTAGTCTGTGTCCCTTTAAGAGGCTCCTGTTCTTTCCGACTCTCTGCCTTCATACATCTTCACAACATTGCCTTCCCATTGTGCCATTTACAATCATTCTTACAGAGTTGAACTGAGAAATAGTTTCTAATTGAGTTCAGCAGATGCGCAGTTTCACCAGCTGTTTGTTAATTTATGCTGCCAATAGTCTGGAGGAGTTTTGTGTAATTAGGTGGTTGTGTAATTTGGGGGAGTGTTTAGGCTCCCCTAAATGGTTGCCACTACAGACTCAAAAATTTCTCAAACATGCATGAAAGAATCAAAGTTTAGGTAATAAAATTCTATCATGACATACATCTAAGAAAAATTATTTTACATAATACCTCCTCCTATAAAGAACTACCTAATTTCTATGCAAAAAAAATAAACAAACAAAAAAGTCTACTACATAAGCAATAAATAATGATAAAAAACATATATATTTGGGTATTGCCTTACAAGGTTTTAAACAGTGTTTACAGATTCTCTTGCTGTACAGATGAATTCTGTTTTCAGTAACATTTTCTCTCTCAGGCCATTTGCTCAGATAGAGAAATAGCATCAAATAGGCCCACTTACTGTTTTGAAATTGATTGAATTCCCCTGCCTCGCCTATAGAAAAGGAAAACAGCTGTCTTCTCGTCCAAGTTTTTGTTTGACCCCATGTTGTTTGAACAAATGATTCACACAGCTGCCTACCAAAATCACTAGGAGAAAAGAAATGTTGCGCTTGCCGTTATGCTCATACAAACACCCACTTCTAGGCTTCAAGGTCAGTAACAGTCTACATAATTTAACCACATAAAAAGAGCTTCTACATTATTATTCACATTGACTAAATATTAAAAAAAAATCTATATAACCAAAAGGTGTAAAGTTAAACTAATGTGAAAATGACTCACAAATGCATTACTTCTAATATTAAGTAGAAATCATCATTTGTGGTCTTCAAAAATAAAAATACAAGCAACCTTACATCATATTAATTCATATCTAATTTAAAGTTGTAGTACGGTGAAATCAGTATTTTCTCTTTACCCGTGGCTATCTTCTGATTAGCAGTCAAATACAGTCCTGGGCTGGTGGTTATGTAATAATATAAATGATGGATGTACCCCTTCATTTAAATCTGTAACTGATGCAGAAGAGCCTTAAAGGGATAATCTATTTTTTTTCATTGGAGTTGTTTGAAGTACTTGTGATTGGGCGTATGAGCCGTAGGAGCAGTCAGACTGTCTCAGTTTGGATAAGAACAGAGGATTTGCAGTGATGAAACCAAGGGAGCAGTTCCTCAGAGTGAAAAACAGCTTGAACTCCTAAAATGTCATGGCTGTAAGAGAGAAAGGATAACACTTTCATACAATATGAAACTGATTCTTTCCATAGCTATGATAAAGAACTGGAGTTTTAACATGGCAACCACAAGTAAAATTGTTGCAGTTTTGATTCACTTTAAATGACAACTATAAAAAGGTATTTGTATCCCTTCAGAGTTTTTTCCATTTTCACATCTTAAAACAATTAAAAAATCAATAAAAACTTATTTTAATAAAACATTTTATTTGTTTAGATAAAAAGTTATCCAAAAAAGTCCAATGTGAAAAGTAAATGCACCTGAAACCTAAACACTGGTTGTGTTACCCTTGGCAGCAAAAACTATTTTTAAGTGTTTGTGAATCTTTCACGTCCCTGTACAGAACCTTTGACCCACTCGCCATTACAGAATTGTTTTAAACGAGCAACATAGGATGAAGCATTAAGTTTCTGTTTAATGCCACAACATCTCAAATGGATTTAAGTCCATATTTTAACTCATTCTAACCACTTAGTTTGTGTTTTTGCCATTTAGAAGTGGGCTTTCTATGTGTTGCAGATCTTTGTCCTGCTGCATAAACTAAGTCTACTTAAACTTAAGGTTCCTAATTTCCTTCAGGATATTTTGATACAAAGCAGAAATCATGGTTCTATCGTGGGCCTTTGTGTAGGTTCTGAAGCACCAAATTATCACCTGATTGTTAACCTATTTCCACCACCCTGAGTATTGGTGTCTAGGTCCTTTTTCTGAAAGGACCTACCTTTTTGGAAGGTGACCTTCCTCAAAGAGTAACCTTTTCAGAAGGTTACTCACCTTCCAAAAAGTAGCCAACAGAATATTTTCCTAAAAGTCTTGGACATCATCAAGATTTCTTGCTGCTCAATGTGAAGCCAGTCTTCATGTTCTTGTTAGTCGTGGTTTTCGACTTTGATCGTTCATCATAAACATTCAAAGACATTTCAAGTGACCCCTGAAGTTGGAGTAATATTAAACTGTCTTTAGATCAGGGCATGGCATGCTTTTTGAAATCGTTTAGCCAGGTTGTAAACCTCCCTTTGTGTGGTTAATATAATTTAACTCCTCTTTGCAAAAACCAAGTTAAATTTTAACTCAGTTTTTAAACTGGCTATTGACATTATTCAGTCAATGGGATTTAACAAGGAAGGTGATGTTTTTTTTCACTGCACTTCAGTTTTTCTCCCTTACATATGTCTGTCATTCTTTAAACTAATCAAGCCTTCTAGGATATAATTCAATTAAACATTTCCTTTAACTATCAACACTATCACATATGTCTACAAAATAAATCTAAAGTTAAAGCGAAATATAAAAATATATTATTTGATCAGTAAAACCAGTTTTAACAAGCATGACTTAATTAACTAAATCCCTAGTTTTGAGGCTTAGTAAAGATAATACTCATTTGGTAAACCAGACTTTGGGAAATCATTCACTCAGTTTGAATCCCTCTGCAGTTTTGCAACCACATGTTGGAATTTATTACCATAAATCATAGTTTCAATCATAGTTTGATTCATAATTTCCCAAAGTAAAATGATGAACCCTCACTTTACAGTGACAGTTTGGTCTAAAGGTTAAATCCCAATCAAATTATTGTTTAAAGTTTTTAAGTAATATGGAGAAAATTTACATCAAAACCAAATATTAAGTCAATGTTTCTCAATTTTTTTTATTTGTTTTGTGAAAGAGCAACAAAATAACATAAAGAGGAGCTGCCACTAAACAAATGTTAGTATGATTGCCCAAAGTCAACTTTTGTGATAAAAATTTCAGTAATTGAGCCAAAACCCATTAAAGATTTATATATCTATATTAGGTTTGCAGTATTTGACTCTGCAACCGTTCACTGCCTCTGCTTGGTAATCTGTCCTTCATCCTCCTGCTGTAAACCTATCTGGAATCATGCTTCATTGATGCAACCTTGTCTGGGGAGAAATTCATTTTTCCTCATACCTGCCTGTGCTCAAAAATAAATGTTTCTCCCGAATTTAAATTGCTGCCGCAGATATGCTGCCTATCAGAGTAACTCACAGAGGACAGGGTGGAAAACGTTCACAATATCAGGCTGCATAATGATGCCAGTGACTTATCTACCTCCGGACCACATTGCCTCCAATAAATGTTGCATAACTAAAACTCCACATTGACAATTCAAAGCCCCAGAGCTATTTAGATTTTTATTTTGAGTTGTTATTCACTGATTAGGCTTTGTGGCTGAAATTCCAAAAATAGACTCATCCAGGAGCAAATTCATTCTGGCCTGAGACTCTTTATGTCCATTTGTGAAGTCAGGGAGCTTATTTTTACGTCTTTTTTTTCTGGTTTTACTCTTTCAGCTGTCAAATCTCAGGGGACATAATCTCTAACCTATCCGTTTGGGTTTTCTCACAGGTCTTAGCCCGTTGAGCTCAAATTTCATTCGGAAATCTTTCAACAAACGACAAAGCGCTGGAGCCGAGACGGTCAAGCATGGATGTGCCCAGGATGGCCGAGGGCCTCTTCAGCAGCACGCTGTCCTCGTCGGGAGGTGGCCACCATGTCCCCTCCTACCTGACGTTGGAGCAGAAGGCTGCCTTTGTCTTTGTGCTGCTGCTCTTCATCTTCCTGGCCCTGCTAATCGTGCGTTGCTTCCGCATCCTGCTCGATCCTTACCGCAGCATGCCCTCATCCAACTGGACAGACCACACTGAAAAGGACACCTTTGATTACCGCATTGTCTGAGGAGCCCAAACAAAATTAGACTGGATTGATACTTACAAAGCACTGCAGCCCTACGTTCGAATGACTGCTGATTCACTTGGAAAATGTAAATTTTTCTGAAAAATTCTCCAAAGGTTACAATTGATTATGGTATCAGTGATTGGTTGTGAAAAGAGTTTAACAGCTTCTCTCTGCCAAATAAGAAAGTTCTCAGTCAGTTATCACTGGATCTATAGTTTGAAGTGAATCTGTCAACCCGCACAATAAGATGATGAATAAGAACTCGTAAAGGTTCACTAGAAATAGGGACTCAAGTCTGAAACTAAGAGGCAAGTTGCCCTTCAATCGCTAAAACAAAGACTTTGGATTTCAGTTAAACTTGTACTTTAAAGACTTGACTCGGACTTGGTTTAGGTCTTACCTGAAACAACGTTTATCTCATGCGATTAGGATGAAAGTAGCCTATCAAGTTTAGATCAGCTGAATGTTCTACACATGTTGTCCTTGAAATTATATATGAATTTATAGTATTAATGGGGAAAAGATTCTACCCTGTGAATTTTCAAAATAAATTTTTTTGACATGTTGAATTGAATATTGCAAAAGATTATTTTAATTTGTAACCTAAAGAAGTTCTGTGTTTTAGGCAGATGGTTGCCATGGATCCGGTCAGAAAATTTTACTTTTAGGCATCATAAAATTAAGATGTGGCTCAGACTTGACCCTCAAAGACATGACTCAGACCTAGAAAAAAAAACTTGTGAACATCTCTATGGTTCACAATAGTTTTTCCCCACCATCCGTTCTTTTGTGGACTACCTCACTCCTCCATCTCATGTATGAAGGTGTTTTCTCACAGTTCACACAGGGTCCAGTGTTTTTGATATATAAGCCAGATAAATGGTGGCAGTGTTTACATCTGATCACATCCTAGAATTTTTATGGATAATATAGACAATCAGTGTTTAAAATAGTTTAGAAAAATGCAGTGTGACTAGTTTGGGTTGTTGATGTCATTTTTAAGAGTGTTAATTTGCAAAGAGGTCCAGAAGACTTTGTGTGACATGATCCATTAAGAGAGGAATTTGATTGCCTTATGTCTTTATTAGAAATATAAAAGTTCTAAAAAAAATTGTAGGGTCATAAAGCAGGCGTCACAATCAGAAAGAAGACATTTTTGGTTGAAAAGCTCCCTTTAATGCTTCAGAACGAATTGAACAGACACGCGTCAGCAATGAGTTATTTACTGTTATGTGTGTGTGTGTGTGTGTGTGTGTGTGATAGGAAGAAAAAACTAACCTGTATGTGTCCCTTCAGTTACTGAGGGGTTTTGGTTTCATCGAATTTAGATGTAAACAACCAAAAGAGGTGTTGGAGTAAAAATAAAAGTAAAAAAATTACCGTGCTGTATTGTGTGCCTAACTTAAAATGTTCTAGGAAAAAGAGAGAAAATGGGTTAATATTTTTAATTTTTTTATGTGTGTCTGTGTATATGTGTGAGTGCATTTGTGTGGGACGGCCATTAAAAAAAAATCTAAACAGCATTTTACTGCCTGCAGTTGGTATATTGACAGTTGGTATGCCAGATCTGCAGAGTGTTGATGTTGAAGATGATGAAGCATTTTCACATCCAACCCTTTACAAACTAATGTTGTGGCTCTTTCTTTGGGCAACTTTCAACTGTGCGCCTTATAGTGTAGATTGTTTACAGTATCGTAGGTAGCAAACACACTGGAGACTCTATTGCAAAAGTGTCTTTGCTCTTCACAGATGTCATATAACTTGTTTAAAAAATGACTGGAAAAAAACTTTAAAAAACTCTTGTCCCTGGTTGGACACAAAGTGAGCTGTGATCCTTTTGATGAAAAGTGATGTTCTTGTGGTCTGATGTGGCCTTTTACTGCAAAACGCAGATGTCGCAATGTTGTGCTGAGATGAGTTTCTCTGACTTTCTCTCTTTTGCTTTTTTTTTTTTTTTTTTTTCCCTTGCACGTATATTCTGCAGAGTGTCCTGTCCATGCATGATAAATGGTGAAGTGCTTTAATCCTGATGTTGTAGCTGTGGGTCAGTTGCTCAAGTAGCCTTTTTTTCTGTCTGTTCTGGAGCCTTTTGTTTTGATCTGTTTCTTTGCATTGAGCTGCTCTTCTTTTTGTAATAAAAATGATCAGAGTCCACAACGAGCTGTTTTATGTCTTTTATTTGATCATGTTAATAAACCAGGGTGTAAAAGTTGGTTTTGTTAAGAACAAACACATGGAATGTTGTGACGAAATGCTTCTTTGAATCCTTCCTGACCTTTACAAGGCAGTATCTGCCCGGGGCTCACACATTCTTTTCCATTTTATCAGGGTTCGGCAGGGATAGCCGGCAGGTGTCTCGATTGGTTTGCTATGAAACCAGACAGGTCGTCTGGGTACAAACACGAACACAGAGCGGTCTCCAGGCTCCAGACCCAGGACCTCTCCTTTGAGCAAAAACTCTTCAAAAACTGTGCAGAATAATAATTTCCTCTCTCACAATCTGCATATGCTGATGTGCACACCTGCAAAGGCCCCTGCATCATTTCTTATCTTATGTAAAACAGAGTTTTTCTCTGCAAGAGAATTTGTGAATCTTTTAGGTTGCTTAGTAATTCTGCAGATATCGCCCTTTCACCATTTCTTATTTATTTATTTTTTCAAGGGAGAGCAGAGGAACAGATGTGGATCAGAATTTTAAGTAATGCGCAGTCTGTGCTTTTTGGATTGTTATGTAAGAGACAACATCTTTACTAAAGCCTCAGTGATTTTAAAAGTCAGAATAGTGAAAGAAACATCATCAATAATTGATAATTGCTTGTACTGTAAAGTTAAAATTAAACATTTATTATATAGTTACAAACAGACCTTCCTTGACCTGTTGTTATTTGGCAGGAGGGGATAGTTTGTTTTAAATAAGCAGTTATTTAAAAACAGTTTATTTTATGATTCACAAAAAAATTCAACTGAAGGCAGTTTATGAGACAAACTGGTTCTAATCGTATTTATCAATCAGTCAGATTGAATCCAGGTTACGGCACCATATATAATTCATTTGACAATTTAATATATTTTTTTAACAATTATTTAAAACATAGTGATTTGGGTGTAGAACAGCTGGCTGCTTTCCCACTTTAAATCCAAATCCTTTCTGGGGATAATGCCCTTTCGGATGCCCTTGCATCCGAAAGGGCATCCGACACAAAACATCTGCTAATTCTGTGTGCACACAGCTGTGAAAAGTGAGATGCTGCCTAAAGGATAACAACAACCTCAGGAAGATTTTAGTAACATTGAGTCATGCTGATCAGAAAATCATGCTGGGCAAGCAACAGGCGACAGTAGAAAGTAAACACTTAATTTAACAGGAAGAAGTCTCCACCAGAACCAGGCTTGAGAAGATGATCTGTCGTAGGGATAGCAGTAAAAATAAACACACTTGGAGTACTTTCTATGCAGAAAACACCAGAATACACAAATAAGACAATGCAGAAATACTTTCTATGGAAGGAAAAAGTAAATATAGCATGAAAGTAGTGGGAGTTATAGCTCTGTTACTGGCTTAACCAGGGAATAAAATAAAACTAAACACAGCTAAGCTAAGGAGATTTTCTATAGACAGAACTGAAGTGGACAAAGTCGATGCCTCAAATCATTCAAGGAAGACATGCAGCTTAACGTAGAAGTTCAGGACAAGGAGTACCTTCAATAGAAAAACAAACAGAACGCAAAGTTTAAAGCTGCATATAGAGCAATCGTTTCCTTAATATTAAAAGGTTTTTGACTGCTCAGATGTTTAATTGTGAGAATAAAATATATAAAATTTATCCTGGATTTAATATTAAATGCTTGTGTTATTATTTACTTAGCTGAGATGTTGAAATAATCTGGCACTGGACAAAATGCTATCAGTTTTCATCAAATCTCTGCACAATCAAACAAAGGTTTTGTTTTTAGCATCCTCCACAGGGGGCTTGAAATTCTGATCATTTCAGCTGATACCCAAAATAGAGGCTTATCGTTTGGGAATGAAAGCACTCATTTGCCGTCCCTAAAATCTCATTAGCTAGTGCCAAACAAACATTCTAATCCCTTCTAAACACACCCTTAACCAGCAAGTGGAAGCAGCAGGAGGGAACATGAGCCATTATGGATCAATATCCCAGTCATGCTTTCTGCAACATGACTCACAATAAAGAAAGCGACTGGTAATTAAATTTTTTTTTTGTCTCCGCTGTGCACGCTCAAATGCCTTATGCCAAATTTATTCCCTCCCTAACGCCTCATTTCACTATTCAGCCTTCATTCAATTTAATGCTGTCTGAACAGGTTGGAAGGGATTGTTCCCCTGTGAATGTTGAGCTGCTGTACAAGATGACATAAGGGAGGGAGTATTGATATTAGATAATGGATTTCTGCAATGATTCCTTTATATTCTCAAGTGTTGATGACTTTCCTGTCACATCCTTCTTTGACAAATAGTTTGAAGACTTATAGAACATTCGTAGAAAAAATAAGGACCCTGCAGGATTTTCAAAGGAAAGTTTTAGTACTGCAGATGTCAAAGACAAAGCGAGTCACTTTGCATTCACAAAGAGAAGCTTTAACTCAAATACTTTAAAACATAACATGCAAGTTAATGCCGCTTAGTATGTTTTGACAACACATTTTGGGTATTTTTCTCATTTAGCATGCCATTTTTTTCAAGAGATAACCACAAATTCTCATCTCTGTCTGGTATTGGTGATGTAATTGCTATCTGCAGCAGCAGATTGTGGAAATATACGACATTCTGTGGGCATACAGAGTGCTCTTTATATCAACTTAATGACTTAATAAAGGGAACTGCGTAGATGATCTCTGGGGAATATTTTAACATTTGCCTTCACAGATGTAGCCTCTCTGGAATAATGTTCAGAAGCTGAAAGACGGAACTGAGTATGAAGTGGTGAGGATGACAGTCAGATCCTCTAAGACCATCGGTCTGAACTGGGAAAAGATAGACCCCTCCCTCTGTGTTGGTTTCAGATGTCTTTCTGAACTGGTAGTGTTTAAGCATCACGGGTCCCTCTTCAGTTACTGAAGTTAGGGTGGGACATGAGATGGATAGAGGATTACTATGGGAAGTAATACAGCATCTGCTCCAGTATGTCATATTGAAGAATGATCCAAGCTGAAACATGAATATATCTTTCAGATACAAAAAAGCTGCATAAAATAACTAGCTACATGCTACATTTGATCAGAATGACTGCAGACTTTAGATGTTTTTATGCATGTCCTGCTGGAAGGAGACACTGAGGCAGACCCACTACCTGCTGGAGAAGCTATATTCCGTCTGAACTGGAAATTCACTGTGATTCCTCGGAATGGTTTGGAAAATGTTGCTGATGGGAAGGAGTGATGGGGGTTATGGACCACCTGGACCTGGTACCTTTAAGAAGTGGATGTTAAGCTAAACATTTCAGCAAAAAAAATTAGTTCTACTGTTTCTGTCTAGGTCAAATATTGATACTGATATTGACATATTGACAGTGACCATTTTCTCTGATGTAGTATGTCGGAGCCACAGCTTTTCTACAACTGATAGGAAACAGTTGCTCCTGTTCTAAGATGCCCTCTCAACCCAATGCAGCTGGCAGGTGTAAAGAGGTCTATCTAAAATAAAATCCTTTTTGGACAAGGTTTCCACCTCATGCATGAAGTTGTTCCCAAAGTGGAGAACTCCTTCAGTGACAGACTCCTTCAGTCTTCAGACAGACTGAAGGAGTCTGAATCATTGGTGCATCATTGGTGCATCATTGGTGCAATGATGCTCCAATGA
Source organism: Alfaro cultratus (assembly GCA_903066825.1). Lineage (NCBI taxonomy): Eukaryota > Metazoa > Chordata > Actinopteri > Cyprinodontiformes > Poeciliidae > Alfaro > Alfaro cultratus. The sequence continues at coordinate 92,826 of CAEFZX010000464.1, read as the reverse complement.
CATATTGGTGCATCATTGGTGCAATGATGCTCCAATGACATATTGGTGCATCATTGCACCAGTGATGCACAATGATGTTTTGTGCATCATTGGTGCACAAAACAGGATTATTGCAGATCCTTGTGCTCTGGAGACTTTAGACTTTATAACGAGCACTGCTTCCAAAAAAGTGTTTTTTTTTCTCCTGATGGCCTTTACACAAATACTTGCACTGCTTTTTACTCATTTTAAACAACATTTCTGCACTGATACTCTGTATTTTAAATAGTCTGTTATACACATATACATGTAAGAGACACGCCTTGCGATTTCAAATGAGCAGCTAAGGGGTGGGGTTATCAGAATATGAAATTTGGATTATTTTTGCTTTTTGAGATTATTCTAAAGACTACAGACATAATTTGATCTCCTCCTGCAGGTCGTTTTGTGCCTCTGGGTTCTGATGAACGTGTCATTTCTCCTGGTCTTTCTTGAACAGCCTGAGGGCCCCTGTCAGGTGACGACAGGCTGTATGTGAGCTCCCACACACGCTTCAGAGCTCTATGACATAGAAAACTGCCATGACATAAACCGCTGCGAAGACTAAAACTCTCACATCAGTGAGGAAAGCTTGAACAGTTTATCCGGAGTAGATGAAACAGCAGAGCTGCAATCCTGTCGCCGTTGAGCTGTTAGAAGTCTGGAGCTGGCCTGTCAGATTCATGTCAGCTACAGTGTTCTCTAATGCTTAAAACATCTGAGGGAGACAGCTGCTCAGGAACACACGGCACGTCAGACACCAGCACCGGCTACAACTGAGCCAGTTTCTGCTCACATTTCAAGTGCTTTAATAGAGAGCTGTAGTCTTTAAAGGGTTTGCTTGCAAGAAGCTGCTAATTGTTACGAGAGTCATTATTGGTGATCACTATTCTTATGACGGAAGCTGAAAAAGAAATGCCTTCACTGGCAAGGAAACAGTTATGAGGATATTAAGCATCCATAATAGTCTATTGCTGATGAAGGCAATAATTAGCTTTTTAAATCAATCCGACAATGGCACTTCATCTTTTAATTTTGTCCATTCATTTTTAGTCTCTCTAACAATCTCTAACATCTCTTCTTATGCAACGTAACCACTTTCATAAAACTTGGAGGAGTCTGAGAAGACAATATAAAGCGGAGAAGCTGAACCATTTAAGATAATATCAAAAGTTAAATAACGAGTGGTTTATTTCAAGTTTTTAATTATGTCATTATGAGGGAGAATTCCTTAAAAAAAATAAGTGGAAAAACCAAAAAGATGAAAGGTTAGCAAGAGAAACAACAAAAGGGAATGCTCAAAATCACAATTGTAAAAAAAATACTATTGCTATAAAATGGCTGCTTGAAAATAGTAGATTTTTCCTATACTATAATTAATGCTATGATACCTTTTTAAAGTATTAAGTACTTTCTTGGTGTTTTATGTGGTAGCACAGAAATTGGCTGAAATGATGGGCATTTACTTGCCCATCATTTCAATGGTGGGTAAGTAAATGCCCACTATGGTGGGCAAGTAAACCATTCTACTTACAAAAGTAGAGTGGTTCCACCAGCTTTTTACATAACAAAACTTAATTTGTTTTCCCACTGAAACCTTTAAGTGTGTGAATGACTTAATGTAGTTTAAATCACTTTGGACTGCTCGGACTTGATGAAGCAATAAATAAATGCAGGGCATATGCACACCATTTTTACCATTTATTGTTCTTTGCAAAACAGTTCAATCTTATCCTGATGGTTTGGACAGTGTCTGTTAACATCAATATTTCATTTCTGTTTCGGATTCTGAACTGGACTCAGATGTGGACTTTGACTGCGAACCCCTGATTTTGCAGCTATCCACTTTGCTTCTGGGATTACCATCCATCTTATCAGAAACATCCCATGAACATGATACTGCCACCATGGGGACCATGTGTTCAAGGTTTTGTGTGGTGCTAGATTCCTGTCATATGCAGTGTTTTGCATGTTGGCCATAACCTTTCTATAACTTTCTTTTAAAATAGCTTTCTGCTTGCCATTGTTCTGCAAAGTCTATATTTATATAGTGCAAGACTAATGTCAGCCCTGCCATCAGATTCTTCCTCCTGAGATGTGAATCTTCTCTGATTAATCCTCTTTTCTTCCTCCTGTTTGTGGACAACTTCCACACATTTTCAGTTGTGTCCAAAGCTTGAAGTGTACATTTTGAAAACAATGTCCATTTTCTTTTACATAACATTAATATGAATTATGTGTTTTATATCACATAAAATGTCAATGAGATACACTGAATTTGGTGGTTATAATTTTTAAAAAATGTGCAAGGGATATGAATAATTGTCCTTCTTTGCATTGGTTAAAATCCAGAAATATTACACGTTTCATTTTTCAACTTCATATTTCATTAGACAGCTTGTAAGACAGGCTTTCTCTTATATTGCTAATGTTTATGCAGCTTAAGCAGAGCTCATCTCACTGCCACAACTAAAACACGCCTAAGATAAATTTATTTTAGAGATTGCTCATTGTAATTCATAAAGCCTGAAGTTAAAAAAAATGTGAGATGCTCTGAAAAGCTTTTGACATCTACAGAAAAAGTATGACTGAAAGATTTGTAGAGTGCATAAAATGCCATTTTCCCTATTTAAGCAACTACAGTATGGGCCTCTGTGAAGAAAGGGTAATGCAATATATGAATCAATTCATAGTCTTGTCATAATAATGTAGATGTTTGTAACAGTCACCATAAACTGAGATTTTCCAGCCAACTTCCTGGTAAAATAGCCGTGAGATCACTAATTGAGATAATATGTAAATATGATTATATTCCTTTGGAGCAAATAATGAGAGTAAACGAGAGTCCGTTCTGGTGAGAGCTTTCATCCTTTAAACTCTGTCTTCATTTCATGCTTTCAATTAACTTTTCCTCATTAGTCATAATATTACTGAAGTAAAAGTAAAATGTCTGGTGTGATAAAAATACTGCCAAAAGTTTTTTGTTTTTTTTTTCCAAAAACGTTTGTCAAGGAAATGTAGTCGGGGAAATACAATTAGTTACCATCTCTGTTGATTGTGCTCAAGAGTGTATGCAGTTTTCAACCAGGTTGTTGTACCATTTTGTACTTTTTACTGTTTTCATTCAGATTTAGTTGAATTGTAACACAGTCACAATAAAGGTGGAAAAGATATTAAATTATTTATTGCGACGTTGACATTAAGCACAGCAGTGCATAACACTTTTTTTTTCTACTAGTAGTAATTGTATGAAATATCAATTCAGAAGTTGCTAACACCAAACTACTGTATGTGACCTGTCATCAGTAAGCCTTAATTACTTCTTTTGCATATATAGAAGTAAATCCTTCTTACAAAGAAGCAAGATTTTAATCTAGTTTGTTATGCATCAAGTTTAGTCTCTTCTTGCATTTCCAACAAAGTCCATTTCCAGTCAGTAATGCCTCACTGTAGGGTAACAATAGTAACTGCAGAAAAAATTTGACAACCAAAATGTGTGCATACAATTTGCTTAGTTCATGTGAAATCAGCTTTTGGCAAAAATTACAATGCATGAGACATGATCTCTATGCTTCCAAAACAAAAAAAATCATATCTGGATAGAACATTAAAAAAACACTAAACATGATGGAAACGTGTTTTGTTTTCAGCGCCTCAAGGCAATTGCCATGTCTATAATAATCTTGAATTTGTTGTGATTTCAATCTCACATTGTCTGGCAGATTAGCATTTATACTCAATTCCAATAAAAATTTCACTTTTTCCATGTTACAAAGTATGTGCTCAAATCATGGGACTTTGGTCTTTGAAAGTTAAAGTATTTTGCACTTCTCATAATGATTCCTTTCTTCATTTCACCTTTTCTCTCCCTAAACTAAGTCTCTCATTCAAATTTTTGCATTGTGAAATGTTAGTGTGTGAATTGACCAAGCAGATGGGGGAAGAGGAAACAAAGGTCACAAGTTTGATTCCAAGAAAAGATACGGTGTGTCAGTAAAGTGACGTGATGTCTGTTGAAGTGTCCTTGAGCCCAACACAGAGCTCCTATCTTCACAATATGGGTCACCCTGGATAAGAAGGATGAAGTGCTCTTACAGTAATTGCTTCGTGATTATCTTTGGTGGGACAATTCACCACTACTGTGTAATCAGAGGGCCATCTTCACACATCCTGGCAGTAATATGGTGAGGACAAAGAAGAATTGAAAGTAAAGTTTCATTGCACTATCTGTACCATCTGTACTGCATGATACTTACATGCAGTGTATGAAGAGACACAGAACATTTATTTACTGTCAGATTTTTCCTGCTTAAAGGTAGGAGCTTTAAGCAGGAATTACTAAAATATTTCCATTTACCAGGATAATTAGCAAGATACTTTATTGTTTATTGGACTTGTTTCACATTGGATAATGAGACTCTCTTACCTGCTTCATTCAATGTCTAAACAACATCGTTTACTTTTTTCCTAGGGTTGCAAAGCATGTGTTTCTGCTAATGCTGTAGTAATGCATTGGTTTGATTTGATTTAAAAAAAAAAAGGGACAGTGCAATTTAATTCAACACATGAAAATTCACTAGTTTAAAATGCCAGAAAAAGCAAAAAATAATTTTTTTCATAGATCATCTTTACAAAGGGTAACTAGAATTTGGATTGGGAATGAGTCTAGTTACAATAAACATTTTAACTATCACCACAATCATTTTAAGCCTAATGCCACTACTGACAACACATGACCTTTTCTTATGAAGTATTAAGCGACAATAATGGAAATAAAGAATAAAGACTAATTCCTACCCTTCAAATAAATATTTTCTGTATATAGAATTCCTGCCAACATCTTGACATCCCAACAGAATCATCCGAGGCAGTGATGAAATTTGTAGAGCACTTTTGAAGCTTCAGAACAGCATCATCACTAGGAAAAGCCATCTCTTATTTAACGTTTATTTTTTTCAAACTCAGCTGAGAGTAAACTGGAATGTTACCACTAGTACTGGGTGTACGAGCATCACTCAGAATTTCTTATGCAATATCAGAGTCTCTGTTGCACTTGAATTTTTCAGAGTTTCAGAGGACAAGTGTGGAAGTGTGGAGAACTCATAGAGTCAAACGTCTTTGCTATTTTTGTACTATCGTATTTTTTAATACCTGTTGTTTTAAGCAAAGCGAGTGTGTCTTTCTTTAAAGAGTCCAGGCTGCTCAGTATTCAGAGTGCGAAACCCACGTGTTGTCGGCTCAGTCTGCTGCCCCTGCCAAGTGATGATGAACTGTTGGCCCAAGGCTGCTTGCTGGCTGCAGGTGTGAGCCATCACTGCGGTCACCAACCTTTCCTATCACCAGCTCAGCTGACACCATGTCCCCTTCCTTCCATAACATAACGGTCTATTTGGTTGACAGTCAGATACAATGAATTCACAATGGAGCTGGTGTTCATTATTGTAATCAGTTCCAAGAAGTTATGCAAAAATAAAGTTTTCATAACTCTTCCCCCGCAAAGAATTACAAGATTAAACCTTGAAATTCCCACTGCAAAGCGGTAAAGGTACTCTGTTTTGTGTTAAAAGAAAAATGGCTTCATGGAATGAATAACTACGGGCGCTTTTTATCAGAAACTTTCTCTAATGTCTTTCATTTGCTTGAATATTTGGATTTCTTTTCTCTTATAGGCATAACTCTACTAATAAGTTGTTCTGCAGTGTCTTTGTTGTTGGCAGTGATGATGTTCAGTACAGGTGTTTCTTTCTTGTTGTCCCACAAGATAAACAGTTAATCCTCCTGCAAGGGTTTTCCGTTTTTACTCACTGGAAAGAAAGTAGATGTTGCATTCCTTCCATCTGGTCCATATATGCATATTTTCTGTAACTGTGTTTTCCTACTTTTTTTAAACCCTAAAAAATAAATATTTTCAGTTGCAAGTTAACATCTGTTGTTGCAAAATCTATAATCCACACGAATAAAGATATTTTTCCTTAAATATCCATGAAAAACAAGAATATCAATTCTTGAAAATGAGAAATGAAGCCTTGAAAAATTCCCCGAGCCAATTTTAATTGCTGTCTAATACTTTTTGGTAATTTATTCCCATTTTAATTCTACTCATCAGGTTTAGGTGGCACATCTGGAGGCAAAACTTAATCAGTGAGGAAGTTAATTGAATTCTAAATTAAAAAAAGAATGAATGGGAAACTAATTTGACAACTACTCTGTTGGCTGAATTAAATGTATTTTCTTTGTTATTCCTGATAAACACAAAGCTTGAATAATTAATTTAAAATGTATTACAATTGATAATAATACCTCAGGCTAAGTTAGATTTTGCATATTTAACTCTGGCAAAACAACAGAAACAAAATTCATCAGAAAAAAATATCTAAAAATGTGTCCTTTCAGAGAAAATAACCTCTGAATTGATCTGAGAAATAAAATGACAACCTAAATACATAACATTCATCCAACCATTCTCCGCATCTGCTTATTCCTGTTAGGAGGGTCTAAAGAGACCCTAACATGTTGCATTTCCACTAGAACTCCGTATATCTCTTTTTGACATGGAGGAAAACTATGGAGTATGCATAGGCAGGAAAATCTAGTAATTTTTAAAACATTGCATAAATATTGTCCTTGACTGAATGATTTTTGGACAAGTCTTTTGGTGACTGTCTGCTTGTGCTTCATAGATGTAGTACACTCCACAAGTGCCCATGTACAACAACCATCAATGTAGATTGTTGTTACTGAGGGCTACATTCACACAGTAGACAAATGTGACCCAAAGCTGATCTTTTTTGCCCATATGTGATCAATATCTGACTTTTTCAAAGAACTCTTAACAACCCAATTCCAAATTTTCCACCCACCGCCCAAAATCAAATGTGTGTCACTTCCATATGAGATACCAAATCGGATACATATCCAATAGTTTTCAAAGCGTTTGTAATCTGAAAAGTCATGTCGCATTTTATCCAACTTTTACGTCATTGACCTGAGGTATGCGACATAATTCTGCACCAGTAGAAGCCAGACACTGTAAATCTGGACAATAAAAATTGTAATTCTGAAATTATGAAAAAAGTCTGTCAGTGAAGTGCATCACTTCACAATCCCATCACTCCTGATCCCAATGCCAAACAGATTTCTGTAGAGAAAAAGATCTTTTACTTAATAAAAAGTCCACTGGTATTACTTGTGCTTCTCTTTTCTTACCTTACCGTTCTTTGTTTTGTTTAAATCTTGTGACAATAGTATTGCTCCCATTGTTCAACAGCTTTAAAATTAGTCCATAGACAGCAGTATTCATTATTACTTCCATAAACAGTGTGTCTTTGTGTATGGGATAAGTAGAGTTCATCTAACAGAGAAATTAAGAGAGAATTTTTCCTGTGGATCTGATTGTTTTTTGTCTTTAAAATGTAAACATTTGATTCTCGGAGTAAACTTTTTTTTCCCCAAGGCTACTTGTAAGTTTTCTTTTAGCTCTAAAATTTCTGTTAAAGTAAAAACACGTGACTGCACAACAATGGCCCCCCTAATGATTCATCCCTGCAGACTCTCAGAGGAACATTTAACACTCACGGCCATGGTGGGTGTTTGTGATTCTTATGTATTCGTGTAATCCTCTCTTACATGCCTGGGTCAAGCTTTGCTGCAGGCCTTACTATCTGTATCCTGTAAAGACCAGGGATCTTGTGCAGAAGTTATCTAATGATGACTAGAAACTCCTACATACCACCTTGAGGTCCCACACACACCTCTGTTATGCAAGGCTTTGGTGGGAGCGCACGTGGACCTTTTGTAGTTCTCCTCCAAAAGCTGCATCAGCATTTTACTCACACGTCGGTGTGGGGTTTTTTGACTATTAGTGTGAATTCTTTGTTTTTAAAGACAAGCTCTAATCCAGTCTCAAGAGAAATGGTGTTTAAAAGGGAGTGTTGTTGAGTTAAGGACTGTATACTGGCTGACAGAAAGAGGATATGGCCACTGAAACCATAGCAACAACAGTTGGAATCTGGTCGCACTTAGAAAATATCAGATGTGTTTTGGAAATTATAGAAAGGCTGAAGCAACATGTTAGCGCCCACAGAGTTTGATTTTGTTTTTCTTCTTTATTCTATTTTGACTTTATTTCTGCAGTACTTGAGTTAATCTCTTCAAACAATTTCCTCTGCTGTTTCTTTCCCTCAAAGCTCAGCTTATTTCTTTCCTCTTCTTCTCATCTTTTGCTCACGCCTCCCAGTCACTCACTTGTCTCAAAACCTTCTCTAAAACTCCTCTTTTTTCCCCATCACCATATTTTTAAATGTTAATTTCTATTTGTCTTGTGTGGATACGTCAGTGTTGTACTTTTGAAATGAGCAAGCATGTTCTCTTAACTAACCTTGCTCTAAAGTGTATATTGTGTCAGGAAAGTGTAATAGCCTGATTTAATATACCTCAGTTTTTGTCTATGTTTTGCATTTCTCACCCTTTTTTTAATCTCCTTTGCTTCTGCCTTATTAATCTCTTCCTCATCAATCACTTTTCAGTTCTCCTCATTATGTCACTATTCAATAGCCCCTGTTAATATCTGCTGTCATCCCTCCTTGTCCCTCTCCTCCATCCATCATTCTCATTTACTCTTTGCAACTTATTCAGTGTCTTCACGTCCTTTTGTTTTCTCCCTAACTTGACAGGATTTTCCTCCAGCTGTGTGTCTACCCTCTGAATCCTTATTTTCAATCTTTGTTCACCCACCTGTAGTAGAACCATCTTCCACTGGTATGCAGCCGGTCGAACTAGTTGAAGCAGAAGACATCTGTGCCCTGCTTCAGCAGTAGTCTGGCCTCCTCCCTGTGGCGTTGCTAGTCCCCCTGTTGTGATGCTCCCATCCTCAGCGGCTCCTTAGCGTCGTAATTTAACTGTGCTCTGTGCAAAGCCATAATGCCTCACACTGATGAGGAAAAAACTAAATAAAAGAGAAAAGTTATACATATCTCTAGATTGTGTGTGGATACTTTTTGTTTTCTTTATTAGTTTTATTACATAAGGACAAGTGATTGCAACTGATTCCGAATGTCTTTCTCTATTTCTGATTATAACAAAAAACAAAGAGTATAATAAAGGTTTAAAATATAAATTAAAGTAAAAACATATCACACATTACAATCCAACAGTAAAAAACAATGAAAATGCAACACAATGAAATTCATCTGTGAATACAACACTTGTCTTGCTATGATACAATATCCTAAGCATTATCACAAATTTGACCATGCAGATATATATAAACCAAAAAGATTTAGACCAATGAATGAGCCTTTGGGCACGCCTGTGTTTTTTTATTTATTTATATTTTTGAAGCAATGATCTCTCATCATTTATATGAAGGGTGCCGAAACTTTTTGCGATATGGACAAAAGTACTTGCAGGCCAAAAGAAAAAACGTTTTTTACACTAAGAACTTTAACTCAACAGCACACTAAGCAGTTTTTAAGCATTCCTTATTTAGTTAGAGAAATGAAGTCAGATTTATTTGTAGCCTAGGGATTTGTAAGTTACTGTAGATCAAAAGATTGCCTCACTAAAATAAAGGCATTAAGTTTGTAACTTAATTTGACCTTGATTAAAACAAAAAAGTGGACAACTTTTACAAGATACTATCCATCATGTTGCTTCTAACAATAAGCTTCAGCTTAACCTAAAATATGAAATATTCAGTTGCATTCCGTATGTCTCAAAAAGTGATGGAATTTATCTTTAAAGCTAGACTTTATTCAATACTGCAGCTAAAAATCTCTTGACGCTTTCCCATCTTTTAAACTTGACAAGCTTTATGCAACAACTTTGAGCTATGCTATCAAACATTTGACCACAAACCAAGAAAACTCATTTTGTTATTTCTCTGGCTCTCTCTGACTTCTAAAGGCTCTGATATGCTTCACACAAACCAGCAGCTTTCTCAAGCAGATCCATCATTTTTTTAATTTTGCAAAACCTTGAGTAATAAGATACATGTGAAGCTTCTCCTCCTCCCTCCCCAGTATATTATTTGAGTCCACTCTTTTTGTAATGAGGTTTTTGTTCATTTACACTCTGAACCATCTCAAGCAATTTTATTTTCTACAAAATATTCTGTCATCACACTTTCACAAGACTTGTCGCCTTTCAAAACTCTAAGCTGGTTTTACCGCTTTGCTCAGATCATGTCAGTTTATTAATGAGCACAAGCTGTAGACCGAGACGACCTTTTTTCTCATTAGTTTAAGCAAGGGAGATGATACAGGTGTCTGTCACATGTACTTTGAAGTTTTGCAGCTCTGCGACATGCAACGCTGCTACCATGGCAGCTAATCAACCATCGCTGACACTCCAAGGTAATAGAAATCTAAATTCTCATCACTTTTTAATCACTCAGTCATCTTTATTTTGGAAAGGAGTGACGCAGGTGAGTTACTTTACTCATAGCCAGTCTTGAACTTATACATCTAAATGAGCTGAATAAAGTTGTTAATATACATTTTGAGACTGCAGGGGTTTTTTGTGGTGCAAAATGTTATTTTTAATTTGTTTTAGTGCAATGAGCAAAGATAATCACATCATGAAGAATGTCAAAAAGACAAGAGAACATAGAGTAAAATTGCATGAATATTCATAGGAGCAGTGAATTATTAATGAACAATTTTATGGGTATTATAATAATACTCAGAGGAAGTGTAAAGTACATTTTTAAAACTTTAATCTTTCTCTCTCATCAGGAAGGCCAGCTCTGTCTCAGGATGCCCACTTGAACCAGTGCAGACAGAAAAAATCTAGCTGAAATAAAATAACATCAGAGTTGGACAAAGTTTTCAGCATGAAGCTGTTGCTGAACAGGAGAGATCCTTCCGTGACAGACTGCTGCCTCCTGGTGCACAAAGGAGCATTATCACAAATCCTTCCTCTCAGCAGCTGTAAGACTTTATAAGCATCACTGCTCCTAACAGGTTCAATAAGTCTATAATACACATATATATATTGCTAAATCACAACAGTTTGAGTAAATATCCTTTGGGTATAAAACATCCTCTCCACTTCATGCTGCCTCCTGCTTCACAAAATCCACCAGTGACACCTGCAGACTTGGAAGAGATAAAACAGTCCAAACATGGAAAATTAGTTTTACTATTAACCAAATAATAACTTTAAATGTTTTTAAATGTTGTATGTAACTGTGATGGGATTATGTGCATCAGTTGTGATATATGCAGATATATTTTACAGTGCACAAGCTGTTTGTTAATGTCTTGATTGCTCTGTATGTAGATGAAATTCATTTATTCTTCTTGTAGAACTGAATATCCTGAAAGAGATATATTTCAATCAGAATGTGACTTTTATATCTATTATAAATTAGCAATATGTGATTTAACAATGTAATAATGAGAATTTTATATTCATATAGAAAAGTATTTTTTCGATTTTGAATAACCATTTCTATTTTTAAATAATTTTTTAACGTGTTATTGTTTCAGGTTGTAAATTGGTAAAGGTTAACCGTTTACTGAATTTATTCACTACATTTCCCAGAAAACCTTTGCGGTGAGGCCTACGTCATGTACGCTATCAGTTTCCGGTTGAAGTGTAAATGGATACATGACACAGTTGTTTGGAGGAAACGATCTTCGGGAAAACACTCCACGGCGAAAACATTACTGACGGGAATTCGACATTGATCCCCGCTGACGGTGTCGTAAGGTGTCGGCCGCGATGGAAGCGGTCCCGCGGATGCCGATGATCTGGCTGGATCTGAAAGAGGCAGGGGAGTTCCAGTTTAGTCCGTCCGTGAAGCAGGTGAGCTGGGTGGGGAATGGAGCAACAGGGCTGAGGTCGAAAGTCAACCAAACTGGGATTATGGAAGACGAGATAATCCAGCCAGGAAGCTAATGTTAGCTACAGTTCTCACTGGTGATTTATATGTGGCTTCGTGTGGGATAATAGAAATTTCTAGAAGGGGTATCCCCGGCTAAGCTACGTTATTTCTCTAGCAAACACTTCTGACCACCGCCTTTTGTTTGCTAACGTTAGCCTGCTAGTAAATAAGAAGGGAAAAGCTCAAACTGAAATACAATTAGCTTACAGTGAACTAGCTCTAATTTAATCGCAAAGACAACAGAAAAGGGCAAATATAGGCGTTAGTAAAACGATGAGACAGGCTGCTACCGCTGGTGGCCCAGTCAGCCTTCCGACAGGAAAACGGTAAACAGTGATCTCATTGTCACATGTACCTGAAGGGGTTTCAGCTTCACAACTATAAAATGTGCTTTTCTATTAAACCACCAACATCTAAACATACAGGCCGCAACAGTACTGTACACATTACGCATAGAGTAATGTTAATAATTAAAGTAGCCAGAAAAGACTCCAGAATCAGATGCAACGTGGAATACAATCGGATTGAATCCTGTTTTCTAGTGTCTTCCCTGGCGCTTCACTAAAGTAGTGATTAAACTATTCCACTGAATTGACATTCCCACCTGAAACTGATGAACTATTCCTATTGGTGTAAACAGTTACCTGTTTCACTGAAAATGATGGCAAACACAATCTTTATGTTTGTCATGAAACAGCAAAAGTGTGTCAAACTTTCCCTCTTGACAAATTAAATCTGTACTGGAAATATGCTATCAAAAATCTAATTACATTTTAAGCAAATATTATTTATATATCCCAAAAGGAGATGTGTCAGCTAAACTACACATTTTAATGGTCTCAATGAAGCAATTTACTATTACAGATAATGTGCGAGATATCTTCATTTGCTTGAGTGGTACAGGATAACCCTCAACCTCTGGGAATTCAGCCTAATTATAACACACAGTATTGAGTGAAAGTTACATGAAATCAGTAAAAGTTCACGTCTGATCTTTGTCTTACAGACTGTGAGACAATGTCTGTAATTGCAATGTCCTTGATTTTAAGAAAACATTTTGGTGTAGGGAAAATAGTGTAGATGATTGATGTCTGATCATATTAACTTCTTGTTTTTATTTTTGGTTTTTAACAAAAATGACCCAAAGGAGATGGGATTGTTTTGTTTGTTGGAGTTTTTTACCATCAAGCAAAAAATACTCTGGATCAAAATTTATGCATTCACTTAATAGCCACACATTACCAATTTGTTCCACCTACTTCATTTTTTTTATATCACAAACAATTTTGTTCTAATCTCCCAAACTTCAATTATATTATGTAATACACTCTTTCTGAAGATTTAATATTACACCCCATTACATTTAACTTCTAGTTTTGGTCTCTTGTTTAGGCTACTTGACACTAATACAGATGTCAGATTAAATCAAAATAAATATGGGGAGCCTCTTTTTGGTGAATTGTATTAATTGGTGAATTGGTGAAACATTCTGGGGCAGACAGCTTCTTCTTATATCCAGAAAGTCAGATAAAAGGCTAATTAAGTCTAAATCAGCCCAATATCATTAATGACATAAGTGCTCACAACTACATTTGCTATTAAGGAGTTGGTGACATTATGCAACATCAGCAAATAAAAGCACAAATTGGCTTCATAATGTGTTTAAAAAAATATGTTTGCTATTCTTATCGGTTTTGCAAACTAATTCTGACAAATTATTACAATACTATTGTGACTGCATTCCAGGACTGGACCGTAAATTGAACATTGCATCTTTCTGAGTTCGGACCTTATCAAATGTTTCTGGATTAACAGCATATCCTGCCTTTACTCAGTGTGAAAAACAAAGCATCACTTTTCCCACATTTGATAGTCAAAACTAGGCAGGATGTTCCTTGTTGTGTCACTGGGTATTTTTCCACCAGGCTTGTGACCTTTCTGCATCCATGGCTGAATTAAAAACTGAAGCAGCTATGTCTGTTGAAGATTATTTGTCTGCAAGGCTGTTTTCCCTCCTGTGCTGACTCGAAGTAGCTTCACTGCTTTACATAGCAGCTTGTGGGGTGATTAATATCCAGGCAAAACACCATGGAAGAGAGTGTCAGCTTTTAAAATTTTAATAAAAATTCAACATTAGTATTAGGACTGACTAACTGAAAAACCTTAAGATTAGCAATGATTCTGAGTTTTATGTACAGTTTAATTTGTTTCTGTAGCTGAAATTGACTTTCTGCTTTCAATTTCTTCATTGTAGTTCATCCTAAAGAACTACGGAGAGAATCCAGACAACTACAACGAGCAGCTGAAGAAACTGGAAACTCTGCGGCAGGTGGGTAGGATCTAAAACGTTCTCCTAAAAGATAATGTTTTATTTCTACTACCGCTGCCAGCTATAGACTCCTGGATGATTAGATATTCAGCTTATCTATTAAGGAAACAATTGCTACCTAGTTAGTTTATTTCTGCATGATGGACAAAATAATCAGAACTATTGGCTATTTGTATAAAGACAATCAATGATGGGAATTTCAAGGCTTTTTGTCATTTATATTGACTTCTGATTTACTTAATAATATTTTCCTATAAAAATGTAGCAAACTATGCTTTATATGTTTGATAACTTAACTGAAAATAAATGCTGAAGCAGCTGAAATGGAACTTGTTACTTTTCTATAAAATACCATAAGATCTTTGTTTACATGTTTTACAAAGCTGACTTTGTGTTCTTCCTCTGTTTAGTCATCTAATGAGTTTGAAAAGCTACTTTTCTGCCACTGTCTTTCAGTTTCACCCTGATTGTTTCCCTGCAGGGAATGATAATTTTAGCTCCGTACAGTAGCTGTGTCAGAGATTATGAGTTGATTTAACCAAAGGATGCATTTTACATGACCCCTGTATTATGCTTTAGCCAGAGAGAGGATTTTCCAAAAATTATTTTTGATCATTCTTGTGTGAGTCTACAGATAGTTGAGTCTGTCTGAAAAAAACCCTTTACATTTCTTCAATTTGTTTAGTGTTTGTTGTATTTTCCTCTTGTATAACAGAGAGAGCTGTTTGCTCAAATGATTACTAATTAAATAACTAAACATTGCAGATATTGGCTATATAAGGTAATATAGTCTGCGAATTTTTACCTTAGAGCTGTGGAGGTTTTTTGATATAATGTAATTTAAAATCCATTTTGAAAATGAATTAAATGCAATGTCATTTATGCATCAGATAATGTGATGCTTTTATGTTAATTGTAATCAAACTTGTAACATACTGAATTAAACAACATCTTGTATTCCAACGTGTTTACAAACTGAAGCTTGTGAGTTTTAATGCAACTACTGGATAGAGAAATATTACATTTAAATTTTTACCTAGCAAACAGCCAAAGGAAATTTGAACCACTGAAACTACAAGCTACAAATTTACTACTGCATTACAACTTTTGTATAAGTATGCTATATATATTTCATTACAATCTTCTTAAATAAAAAAAAAGGTAGGTTTTTTTTTTATTATTTATTTAAATTTATTTTATCTGAGTAACTCCAATGTTTAACCAGGACTGGTAACCAGGACAAATAGGTAATTTGTTCTTTCGACAAATTCCATTATGTCAGTCCTTATAAAACATACCTTAATATCATAATCTTACACTGAAAATGCTTCACATTCCTGACCAGCTGACCTCTGTCCCAGTTTGCTGAAAACCAGTGTTTCACATAACATGTGCAGGAGGATTTATTAAAAGTATCCAACCGTATTAAAATGCCAAAGTGGAATTTGCAGTTATAGATTCAACAGGTGATTTCAAAGTAAACATTGGGAAGATACAATAAACTCTCAGATTATTCAAATGCAAATCAGCCTTTTATTTATGTTTTTACTGTTTTTACTTTAGTTCTTTTGACTGAAATCAAGCAGATAAGAATTAAGGACCTTTTTGAATGTTTTAAGAGAATAATCATTGACCTTCTGGTTCTTAGAAGGTTAGATTTAGCTCTTCTGTTTATATTAAATCTATGATTTCCTGTGAAGTCAACACTTCACCTTTTACTTCAAGCAGTTTGATTAAAATCAACTTTAAGCATATCTTCTTTCTCTGCTTTTTTTAATTTCCACTGGGACGGTCTAAAGGCAGATGATTGAAGTCAAATGTTTGGTGGAGTGGATGAATGATGTGCACTTTGTTTAGCATCTCATCAATTCCTGCTCCCATCTAAGCTGTAAATCACATCAAAATTGACACACCTAAAATAATGAGCTGTTTGCAAAGTCATTAAGGGAATGATAAATGATATGCGGCAGTATTACATCACAGCGCTGTGTTATGTAATATTTTCAAACTTGTAGCGGTGAGGGTAATTACTTTTAGTGCTGCAAAAATGTATGATTTCTGTGTGTTTTACAGAGTGCTGTGAATGTGACGAGAGATTTTGAGGGATGCAGCACCCTGAGGAAGTACTTTGGCCAGCTGCATTACCTCCAGAGTCGAGTGCCGCTGGGGGGAGGCCAGGAGGCGGCGGTACCCATCTCATGGTAGGAACTTACTCTGCGAGTTTTTACCTTTGAGCTGCAGACGTCTGACGTAGTCACACCTTAGACTTTGATCTGGATTTCAATGCCCCTTTAAATCTGTAGGCACAATGCAGATTTGCAGGAGTTAAACAGGATCTCTGTTTAACTCCTGTTAAACAATTTAACAGGAGTTAAGCTGTAATGGTGCTTTTGTTATTGATTATCAATTAATCAAAGCGACTCTCATTCCCCCTTTGAAAATGAATGAAAGCTCTCATTAACTACAAGCAACTAATGATTATTTTACTAATTGATTATTCTGCAGATTAGTCTGACCATTAATCAAATAAAATAAGGGGACATTCTATAAATTACTCATTTAACCACTGAAACCCTGTTTATATAATAATAGGCATGCATTAAAAGATTCAAATAAACAAATAATTCCTTTACCTTTTTTAAATAAAAAAGAGCCATTTTATTGCCTAAAACTCAATAACATAGTATTGCTTTAGTAAATTTGAACTTGGTGAACATAAAATAAATGCCGCTTGAGGAGTTTTGAGGAGTTATCTTAAATTCAATATCTATATTTATAAAGTACAAATTTTCATAATTAATTGGATCCATTGTTCTTTCAGCAAATTATCTTTTTTGAGTCTGTATTCTCCAGTTAGCAATTAAACAATTAGCAAATGAGTTGCTGATTATTTCATTAATCGATTCATCACAATTAATCTGACTAATTGTTTCAGCCCTACACATGTTGTCATTTCTTTGCTTCAGAAAGCAGAGAAATTGCTTGAGTTTTATGTTGAAGCAGTGTGCTTTGAAAACTTTTCAAACTCCTGGTGACTGACATTCATTCTTGTTAATGCTGTTCTTTTAATTTCCATTCAGGACTGAAATTTTCTCTGGAAAAACAGTCACTCACAATGACATCAGCTATGAGCAGGCCTGCATCCTTTACAATCTGGGTGAGTTTACTTACTTGCTATAAGCCATAGTTTTAAAGATATATTTTTTTAATTCTAGGAGCAAATTAATCACCTCATATTTGTTTTTTCAGTCCTCTTTAGGTAAAATAAACTACCTGAAGAGCTGTGTCACTTAAAATTTATACCCCAGGGAAACAAGCTGTCATGAATTTCTGATTTAAAATTATTAGAATTTTTTTATGTAAACAAGCCCATAAAATATAAAATTATTGCTGTAGGTATTTATGGGTGGCAATAATTGTGGAGCTGGTGATTTTGTTAAATAAATCCTTAGCATGGGATTTTACCCCCACTGAATAAATTGGCACAAATTAAAGGGTAAATTATTCTGCTTTTTGTGGAATCATACTACTGTAATAAAATATGTATTTATTTTAAAGCATTTTATATATTTAATATATATGCCATTATGAGTGCACTTTTCTGTAATGGAAAAGTTCTCATTGTTTAGCCACATGTGATATGTCTCAATTTTTTTACCTTTAAGTCAGAGAAATATTTTCAATAACAACCAAAGTGGTGGATTTCTCTGTTCCCAAGCCTTAAAACCTAATAAATGGACAGAATTTTTAGTTAGAAAGTTAAAAAGAAAGAAAGAACTTGGATTTTGCTGCAAACTTCTTATGTTTCTTGAAAGGTCTTTAGCCTCATGTTCAGTTATGAGGCTGAATTTCAGACTTCAATTTAAACCAACTTAAGGTCCTGACACTATTGCCGTTGGTGTTTATAGCATCCTTGTACTACCCACAATGCATTGCATTCCATAGTATAAATAAACAGACAAACTTTCTTTTTTTATTTTAAGTAACCAATTACAGTGGTAATCTAATAATCTATATGGTTTTCAGAAATCCAAGATGAATTGTAATTTTTTTAGTGGTCTGGTTAATTTACTATGTCTTCAAGTTGTTGAAGCACTCAATAATACCTATAATTAAACTACAATCCAATATCCAATATAAATTGAGAGGCAAGCATGTGCTGCAGGGAAATGCAGATCTGATTGCATGTTAAGATGCATACATTCAGATGTTAAACTTTCTTTGACCTTTGTGTGGAATTTCTCCAGGAGCGCTGCACTCCATGCTGGGAGCCATGGATAACCGGGTTTCAGAGGAGGTATGGTGGTTCTCTGACAGAACAGCTGCATCTGTGTTTGCTCTCCCAGTGTGACCGACTCTGCTGTGGTTTCAGGGCATGAAGGTGTCCTGCACTCACTTCCAGTGCTCAGCAGGAGCGTTCTCCTACCTGAGAGACCATTTTAGCCACAACTACAGCGTGGACATGAGCCACCAGATCCTTAACCTCAACATCAACCTTATGCTGGTACGTAATCTAAAGCACAGCAGACCTAATCTCAGTTACACACAGAAACATGTAATCTGTTTCTGTTTCCCAGGGTCAGGCTCAGGAATGTCTCTTAGAGAAATCCATGTTAGACAACCGGAAAAGTTTCCTGGTTGCCCGCATCAGTGCTCAGGTTCGGTTTTCCCTTAATACTCATTATATTCCCTAGTATCGACTTGGCCAATGATTTTAATGTTTTTAAAGTTGACGTGTGTTGTTGTGCTGTAGGTGGTGGATTATTATAAAGAGGCCTGCAGGGCTCTGGAGAACTCCGAGACAGCCTCCATGCTGGGGAAGATCCAGAAAGACTGGAAGAAACTGGTTCAGATGAAGATCTACTACTTTGCTGCTATTGCACATGTGAGTAGCCAATGGGGGGATCCGTAAGGGTTTAATGTGATTTGTTAATGCACACACAGCCTTGGTATTTTGTTTGTGACCTGTTTCTTTCCCAACAGCTTCATATGGGAAAGCAGGCAGAGGAGCAGCAGAAATACGGAGAACGGGTGAGCACAATATTTAGTTTTTCTTCTGACTTTTTCTGCTGTAATAAAATACAATTAAGTCAATGAGATTTTCAAGAAATTTAAAAAAAAAATCAACAATTTTTTATTTAACTACTTAATTTCTGTACTTTTACTCATTATCAAGATTTTCATACCTTTTTTTTTTTTTTTTACAAACAACAAGAAATAAGAATTAACTCGAGAGAGAGGCAAAATATTTAATATCTTTAAGTCCTTAAGTGCTCCTCCTAAAATCATTTTAAAGATGCTCTGTAACAGAGCCCATCTGGTGACATGGGAGAAAAAAAAAATGTGGCCATGACTTAATAATTCGACTAATAGCAATTCTCTGAGTCATGTTTAGTTTTTAACTATATTACGGAAATCATCTGTTTCCTGCAGCTGGCATATTTGCAGAGCTCTTTGGACAAACTCAATGAAGCCATCAAGCTAGCTAAGGTAAAGTAATTTTGCACATGGTGCCACTGTAACCTGTTTTAAAATTTATTTTACTATCTGAAATCAAACTTCTTTTTTTTTTGTGATCCATCCAGGGTCAGCCTGACAGCGTGCAAGAGGCCCTGAAGTTCACCATGGATGTCATCGGAGGAAAGTGAGCAGCAGCTCTTTCATTGACCACATTTTCATAGCATTTTGCTACTAATTAATTAAAAATAATTTATAAAATAATTAAATTATTTTGTTCCCAATCTCTAGGTTTAATTCTGCCAAAAAGGACAATGACTTCATTTATCATGAGACCGTTCCATCTCTGGAGACTCTAGCCTCAGTTAAAGGTAACACAAATGTTTATGTGAAGTAATGAATCCATGCAAAACTGGATTTGCAAAAGCTGTAGCTGTACATCAGTAGTAAGGTGTGTATAGAGGTAAACATATTTCTGAGTATTTGACTTAAAGTAGCAGCAATCACTGAACAGGTTTTTATCTGTCGTCTGTTTCATTTCATTCTTGATTTACCGATCTGCTTTATGTTTATGTATTTAGACTATAATCTGAAATTATTCACTAATGAGTTTTTTCTTTCTTGCTCAGATATATTTACAGTTTCTTTGCTTTGGTAACAGTCTTTGTTTTTCAAGATATTCAGTATCATGTAAAAAAAAACAAAACAAAAAAACCCGATGGAAACCATTAAATGTCTACTTCCGAAGCCACGGGACTCAAGGCTCTTCTGATTTTTGTTTTGGTTTTTCTATTTGCTTCCAGGTGCTCCGCTGGTTAAAGCTCTGCCGGTTAATCCAACCGACCCCAGTGTCACTGGACCAGATCTGTTTGCTAAACTAGTGCCCATGGCTGCCCATGAAGCGTCTTCTCTGTACAGGTAGGCTCTTCCCTCGTGGATAATTCTTGGATCTTAAGATGTTGTAAAACTGGAAGTTTATTGAGATTTTCAAGGATTAACATGGTTTAATGTTTCCTTTACATTCTTTTAACAGTGAGGAGAAAGCCAAGCTGCTAAGGGACATTATGGCCAAGGTTGACAGCAAGAATGAAACCTTAGAGTGAGTTATTGTGTGTCTGTACTTTATATAAGGTGGTTGTGGGAAAGCAATCATTGACTTTTTTTTGACAAAATGCACATCTACAGTATGAACAAATAGCATTTGTTCAACAGATTCTTGCTGTCACGTTTTATTTTTCTGCATCAAACTGATATATTATCTCCTTGCAGGCAGTTTATGGACTCGTTGGGCTTGGAGCCAGAGTCTGTTGACAACCTGGACATGTACAACCACATCCCGCCGGTTCTGATGGAGAAGTGTGCTGCCCTCAGTGTCCGACCCGATACCGTCAAGAGCCTCATTCAGTCCATGCAGGGTTGGTAGAAAAAACATACATCTATAAATCTCTTGAACCACAAAGTATAAAGTAGAGAATAAATACATTGCTGTTTTCATTCAGATGGAATGGTCAGAGTTGATGTGAAAATGGATAGAGCTAAATTCAGGGCAATTCTTGAAAAAGATCTGTTGGAAGTCACTAAGATTAAAGGCTAAGGTTCACCTTCCAATAGGACAACAACCCTAAACATGCATGAGGAGATACAATGAAATGGGGTTCAAATCAAAGAATATTCATGTTTTAGAATGACTCAGGTAAAGTCCTAGGTCTAGATTCAGTTGGAAATCTTGAGAATTGATATTCCTGGATGCTTTTCCTTGCAGCCTTGCTGTGCTTGAGCTGTTTTGGCAAAGAAAGTTTGGCAAAGATTTCAATCCCTAGATGTGAGGAACTGGCAGAGAGACATCCCAAAAGACTTCCAGCTGGAGAATAAATACACAGCATTCTTCACTTTTATTTATAGAAATATTGCTGGAGATCATATATAATTTTTCTTTCACTATGCAAGTTGGTCAAGTGTATAAAACCACAATAAAATACATTATGTTTTTGGTGAAAACATGACAAAAATCCAGAGGAGCTCAAAGCAGAGTAAATACTATAAGGCATACTTGAGTAGTTCTAATTTGCATGCATAAATTAACTTCCCATCTTTGTGTTTTCAGTCCTCTCAGGAGTGTTTACCGATGTGGAATCTTCGCTGAAGGAGATCCGAGATGTTCTGGAAGGAGATGAAGCTGGCGAGCGAGCCCTTCAGGAAATGTGTGGCCCCACTGCAGCTGAGCTACATCCGGCTGCACAGAGCCAAGCTATGGCTGAGATTCAGAGAGACCTTGAGAAGTACATGGAGGCCCATGAGAAGGCCAGCTTTACCAACACAGAACTACACCGGGCAATGAACCTGCACATCAGCAACTTGCGACTGCTTGGGGGACCTTTGGAAAGTCTCAGAGAAGCCCTGCCAAGGCCCCAGCTCAGTGAAGGTGAGGGTGGAGGCACCAGTCATTCTGTCAATGTCAGTCAGTATATGAATCTATGAATGTGTGATTGATATAAAATGCTTTACAGAGGAAATGGCAGGGCTGCAGCGTATGAAGAGAATCCTGGGAAAGGTTCAGGAGATGAGGGAACAACGGGGCTCTTTGGAAAAACAACTCCGTGACCTCATTCAAACGGATGACATCACCTCCACTCTTGTTACCACAGAGAGAGCAGACATGAAGGTACATTACTACTTACTTCTGATAAAGTACATTGTTGCTAAATAAAATACTTAAAAAATGTATAAAAACTAATTTGTTTCCCTCCAGTGTATATTTGAGGACCAGCTGAAGAAGTATGAGCAAGTAAAGGTCTATATTGACCAGAACCTATCGGCACAGGAAAACATCCTGAAGGCCCTGACTGAGGCGAATGTCCAGTACGCCTCAGTACGTAAGGGCCTGAACCAGACCGAACAACAGTGGAACAGTACAGTCCAGGGGCTAGTGGGCTCATATGAAGCCTATGAAGACCTGATGAAGAAGTCCCAGGAGGGAAAAGAGTTCTATGATGACCTGGAAGCCAAAGCCTCACGTCTGCTAGAGAGAGCCAAGACCCTGTGTCACACCAGGGCAGAGGAGAGGAAGCCCCTCTTGGAAAAGTAAGTTCTGTTGAGAGGATTGTTTTCACACCTAATAGTGTGGTAGACTCAGACTAGAATTAATAAACAGGGCTGTTGTAAATGCACCCTTACTATTTAGTAAGGGTATTTAGTATGTACTTTATTTGTACAGAAACCAAGAGATTTGCTTCGCATTGCAGGGATAAAAAGCCCCCAGCGCGGCCTACAGCTGCTAAGCCCTCCCTCAAGCCGAGAACGTCTGATGTGGATTCTGGGTCTTCTAGCCTTGAGGATCCAGAACTGGTCCAGCTCAATGCAGCCATCATGGCTTTAGGGGGTGACCTGCCTGAGGACCTTCGAAGCCTCCCTCCTGATATTTCTTCCCTCCCTACCACTGCAGGCCGTCTGCCAGGTCCTGGTGGCAGCTCCCTGCCTTGGGCTGGCAGTCCTGCTGCAGGCATTCCTCATTTCCCTCCCAACCTTCCACCTCCTGAGCTTCTGGCAAGAATTGCTCAGTTTCCCACTTCTGGGGGTCTACCAACACAGGGTCCCCTACCACGTGTGCCCCTTCCTCAGATGACTCATCACAGGCCTCCTCAAATGCCTGCCCAGCCGGTTGTGTCTGGTTACCGGGCACCTCCTCCTCAGGCTCCTCAACCGGGCCTTGTTGCTCCAGTACCTGTCCGCCCATCTACCACAACTGTGGACAGCATTCAGGGTCCTATCCCCAGCTATACCCCCTCCCCGCACCACCCTGTCCCTCCTCCGGCCTCTAGTGGTTACACGGTGCCACAGATTGGAGCATATCCACACATGATTAATCACCCAGGAGCCCCCATTCAAGTCCCAGGCCAGACAACTGCACCTCAGAAGCATACATACCCCCAGCCTATTGCCCAACCTCTTCCTCAGGGGTATCAGCCAGGACCAAGGGCCGCTCCTATTCCAACTCAACAAGTTTACACCCCTGGATACATTCCACCTCAGCCTAATGTTCCTCCAAATTACCAGCAGGCATTTCCAGGTCAGCTTCATCAACACCAACAAAATGGTTTTCCTCCCCGACCTCAGGTACCGCAAGGTTATCAGGCTCCACAAAACTTTGTACCCCAGCAACACCCTCAGATGATGCCAGGCTCTATGCCGAGGCCTCCACAGACTGCACATCCACCAACATCTTCAACTTCTCACCCAACCCCTCCGCTATCTACCCCATACTCACCCTATCCCAACCAACAGATGCCCCCTGGACTCCCTCACCAACAGATGCCACAGCATCAACAAATTCCACTCCCTCCTGGTGCCCAGCATGTTCTGCCACACCCACAGATGCAAATAACAGGTGGTCACAGAGCACAGTTGCCACCTACGAGTCAAACAATACCTCCTGTGTCACATAACTACATTCCCCCAAACCTGCATCCTCAGATGCCTCCTTCCTCTCAGCCACATGTGCCCTCTGGTCCCCAGGTCAACCTGCCAAGAGGCCCTGTCCCCCAAATGCCTCAAAATGCATTAGCTGCACAGCGTCAACCCATTCCCATGCAGATGCCGAGTCAACCCCAGCCTCACCCTTCTCATCCTGGAGGGGGTTGCTACCCTGGTGGTGCTCTAATGATGCCTCAGCAGCCTTTGGCACCCCAACCTGCATCTCTCCAACAACCTCAGGTTTCTCTCCCTATGACTCACTCCCAACCTGTTACTCTCTATCCTTCTGCAACAGGGACAAACGTACCTCCAGGTGCCCCCCAACCACCCCCTGTGGTCGGCCCCCTCTCCCCTGCAGCTCCACGCATGATTTCGCCCTGTCCTGGAGGCCCCGCAGTAGTGCCACCAACCAACACTGTTGCACCTTCTCCTTCTCCATCCCCATCCCTGTCTCCTGGTCCAGCCTCTCTGGGTATGACACCCACTCCTGGAGGCACAGCCCCAACCACTCTTCCCACCCCCTCTGGTGTTCCTCCAGCCACATCTTTGTTTCAACGCCAAAACTCTAGCACAGATGATCTCCTCTCCTCCAGCCCAGAAAGCCAACACGGAGGCACTAAGGGGCCTACCAATGTCCTTCAACCCACCAAAGCAGACCCTCAGGACGGGGAGCGTCGAAAGAAGAACTCCCAGGGAGTTCTGCTGATCCAGGGAGATCCGTACCGAGCCCCAGAACGTGTGGCCCGTCTTCACAGTGAACTGGGACATTATAGGGCCCAGGTAGAATCCCTGGAGCACCCCTCAGAGAATGAAGGAGGGGTGTCTGTACTGGACGCCCGCTGGAAAGAGCTGCAGGACCAGCAGGAGAAGGACGCCCGGCAGCTGTCCATCGCCATCGCCCGCTGCTACACGATGAAGAACCGCCACCAGGATGTCATGCCTTATGATTTCAACCGTGTTGTTCTGCAGTCAGGCAAAGATGACTACATCAATGCCAGCTTTGTAGATGACTTGTCGCCGTACTGCCCTCGCCTGATTGCCACTCAGGCTCCACTCACCGGCACCGCGGCCGACTTCTGGCTAATGGTGTACGAGCAGAAGGTCTCGCTCATTGTCATGCTTGTTTCGGAGCAGGAGCTCGACAAGGTACCATGTTTTAAAGCGTCATATCTATGAATTTAAGTTTTTCTTCAAGTTTTCTGACCTTTGCTTTTGTGAAATGTTTCCCAGGGAAAAGTTTTGCGCTACTTCCCCACAGAGCGCGGCCAGCAGCTCTCTCAGGGACCAATCACACTCAGTCTCACCACACAGAAGATGACGCCGACACATGTGGAGCGCATGATCAGTTTGCAGTACCGTGACCAAAGCCTGAAGCGGACCGTCGTCCACCTCCAGTTTACATCTTGGCCAGAGCTGTAAGAGGTTTACTAACAGTCAGAGTTGCTTCTATGAGGCTTTTTCTGGCTAGAATAATTTCTGTTTTACAAACTGTTGGTTAATTTATCATGTTTAAAGATCAAAACTGGGGAACAAAGTTATTTTAACGGGATTTTTTTTGTTAAATGTTTTGTTCTTGGATAAGTCAGGTGTGTGTGACATTTCAAAACATACAATTTTTCTATATTTTAGTTTACCTTGACCCTGTTGAATGTAGAATACTATCACAAAATAAATAAATAACAGTGATAAATGATGAATAATTGTAAGTTGAAACTGTCTTTTTTTTAGTTCAGTTGTATTGTTTTTATTTCTTTAGTGTGGTGCTTGGAATGTTTGAAAACTTATCTTGAAAATGCTTAAAAAGTTTGAACCCTGATATAAAAAGGTTCCTTCTTCTTGTGTTATTAGAGGTCTTCCTGACAGCAAGAGCAACCTGCTGCGATTCATCCAGGAGGTTCACGGACACTACCTCCACCAGAGGCCCTTACAGACTCCTGTTGTGGTTCACTGCAGGTGAGTTCTGAGTTATTCAGGTGAAAACACCAACCCAGCATCTGATTTGTGTCTTTTGGCACAAATCTGTGGTTGTTTTTCACATCACAACATTTTTCAAGTTAGCACTAATATCAGCTGGTGCTCTGACTGTCTCAGCTCTGGCGTTGGACGCACCGGCGCCTTCTGTCTGCTGTACGCGGCTCTGCAGGAGCTGGAGGCTGGAAACGGCATTCCAGACCTTCCATTGTTGGTGAAGAAGATGAGACAGCAGAGGAAGAACATGCTGCAGGAGAAGGTCAGATACCGAACTGGGAACCTGTGTTTGGGTTTTAGCTGTGATGTAGATCAGCCTTACCAGGGAAAAATTTCAGTTTTATCTTAATGATCAGGATTTCTAGATCAGTACCACTCCATAGATTTTACTATATATAAGAGTGTTGTTGACTATTTGTGTGCTTTCAGCTCCACCTGAAGTTTTGCTATGAAACTGTGTTGAAACACGCTGAGCAGGTCCTTCAGCGCCATGGCATCACTACTGCCACCTACAGCAAGAACACAAACTCTGCAGCCACAAAGGTTTCTAATAATTCTTACTTTTTTTAAATTTTCCATTTATAGTTTTTATTGTTTTACTTAAAATATTTTCTTAAAAGCAGGGTTTTTGAAAGTGTGGGAGAACTAGCTATGTCTCAACTATATTATTGATATTATTTCTTTAAACTTTTTGCTGTTTCTATATTTGATGTTCCATTATTACGCATTACTGGTGTCATTGGGATTACCTGCATTAGCTATGCATAGCGCCACATTACATGACACACCAGTTGCCTTGTCATTTATGAAGGTAAAAATTTAAACTAAATTCTGCTGTGACTATAGTTCCTATAAAGAAAAAATAAAAATCAACAACAATGGCAGTGGATCAGCTTCAGACACAGTCATGCAAATCCCAGCTTTAAATAATCATGGTCATACTTCCTCCTGCTATATTATATTCTCATTTTGCTTGACCCAGACTGTCTCCTTACTCACTGTATCTTTAGGTATTAAAAATCTAGTCTGTGGCATAGGCTTGGTGAAGTTGGCTAAATTTCTGAATTCATCTTATTTATTTTTTTCCATGTCGAGCACCCACTGGAAGGTTTCTGACGCGCACCACACTTTGAAAAGCCTCCATTTATAGCAATGTTTTTATGTTAAATTTGCAGAGGTTTTACTGTCATGATTAACAGACCTCACTGCTTTGTGAGTGAGACGGTTAAAGATGTCAAATTATGATCCAGATGTTGTTTATTTATTTTATAATGTCGTGAAGTTGAATCTGAAATGTTTCTGCTCATGTTTTGCACCTCGACATGTTTAAAGGAGTTGTGGTCAGCAGAGGTACTCACTTCATTATCAGTAGAACAGAACCAGCAGTAGTTTGATGGTTAATTCTGCTGTATTTTTATATTTTTATTGTATTTTAACATTTGTCTTGTTCATGACCCTGCTCTCCAGCCTTACTCCAGACAGGAGTCTCAGCAGGATATCGTCCTCGGCGGCGATATGCCCATCAGCTCCATCCAAGCCACCATCGCCAAGCTCAGCATTCGCCCACCCAGCGCAGACCTCACCATAGAGGGCGGCGCCTCCTGCGGCCCGGAGGAGCATTTTGGGGTGATGTCACCAACCCTGGACTCAATGGGTGATGTGCAGCTGCTGCAGGACCCCAGTCAGCCTCCGTCGTCCTTAAGCCCGCCTCTCACCTCCCCGCCTCACTCTCCTCCGCCACCCAACGGCCTCGACTGTCTCTCGCCATCGACTCCGCCTGCACCCAACCACCAGCCGCTCCCAGAGTCGGCACCTTCAGCCAGTCCGCCTCCTGCTTCCTCCGCTCCTGCTCCCTCATCACTGGAGCTGCTGGCCTCTCTGACGCCCGAGGCCTTCTCCCTGGAGGGAGGTGGCCGGGGGAAGCAGCGAGTCACCAAGCAGAACTTCCTGCAGCCGGCCGAAGGTCAGGGCATCCACGGGACGAGAGGCGACGATAGCAGCGACCCGCTCAGCAGCCTGGATCCGCTCTGGAGCCTCAACAAGCACTGAGACAAGTCAAGGCTGCTGCCGTTCTCTTTTCGCCACCAGGGGTCAGCAAAAGGCCTGTAGCTTTTCCCCCCCTAATCCTGCTTTTGAAGACAAACCTGAATCCTTTAGAGGAGATTACCAAGATGTGCCTGTTGGCCAGCGGTAGCAGAGATCCCTGAAACAAAAAAGCACTCGCTTCTCTTTTCATTACTGGTGGATTCTAGGACCAGATCACTATGCACTTGCATCTCTCAGATTTGCTCGGTCACCTTTTGCTGCTTTTCTTTTTACGTTTTGGGACAGCTGTGCACTTCCAGCTCCAACATATTGGGTCGTCTGAAACGTATGCACTCCAAACTTCTTCACATGAGGCTGTGAATCTTTGGGCACGTGGGATAAGCTTGGCTAGAGTAGTTTTGAAGCTCTGTTGTGATGGTAACAGATCAGCAAACAAATTGGCACGTTTTAACATGTTGATTTATTACTCTGTAACTCTGTAAATATCCTACATAAAGTTAGATGATTCCAAAAGAAATCTTCCTTTACTGAAAAATCACTAATTGTTCATTATTGTAAAGACATTCAATAAAGTAGAAATAATAAAAAGGTATTGTATCAAAGCCTCTTTATTTGAAAATTAGTACAAAGTCTTATGTTTTTGTTACAAAATAAGTTACCTCTGTTACAACAGCCTGCAGAAATGTATCACGAGAAGCAGATTTTGTTTGTTCTGCTTAAAGGTTTGTCTAGATGTGGACATGAAATTATATTGACTGATTTCTGCACAGATACAGGAACTGTCTGCATCCACAAACTCTTGATATGGAGAAACTGAAAGCATGGGAAGGTGTTCGAATGAAGCACGGAGCTCATCAGCTACCAGGCAAAGTGCTGCTGAATATGGATTATTATAACAGGTCCGTATCTGAACAAAGACATTCATAAAAAGGCTAAGACTGAAGTGAACTTGCTCCTTAAAAAATGTTTTGCATTTTGGTAAATATGAATATTTATCAAACATTTTTTAATAGCTACCACACTCTGTACTATGACTAACCAATGGAATGGAACAAGGGATGATTGAGGGACATCGAAGAGTGAGAAAAATGTGGGTTCAACGCCCAGGATCATTTTACGGAAAAAGATTAGAGCCACTGAATTTTGGGGTGGAGGGTTTTCCGTTAAAATGGAGACAGACAAAAAAGTCATAATGGGCACCTCTGAGAAACCGGCTTCAAAGATGTTAGTTGTGCAGGAGGAGAAATAACTTTCCTGCTGGATTTAAGGGATTCTTTTGCTTGTTTTGGATAATGGGTTTCTGAAGATGTTTTTTTTAAGATTAAAAATTTGAATTCTGACTTGTTTCTCATATCCAGAGAGGGAAAAACGTCTCCGGTAAATAAAAAGGTGAATAAAAGCTAAATTTCTTACTTTTTGTCAGTTTTTTTTGCTGAGGGATCTCTGAAAGTAACTTTTTGATATTTTTTGCCCCCCCTTTTTTTTTTTTTTTACTTCTTTTAATCACTACTTTTAGCTGGAGGGCTCTATAAAGTTTGAGATTAAAGCCAGAATTCTGACTTGTTTCTCCAATTGAGGAAAAAAAGGAATATGGACAGAAGAATGTCAAAGTAGACATAAAAGTCAAAACATTGTCTCTATCAAACAGTAAATTCTTCCCTTTTTTTTTGGCTAAGTGTTATTTTTCCAGATTAAAGTCAGAGTTCTGATTTGTTTCTCAAATTCAGAGGAAAGAAAGGCAGCGTCAGTGGCCCTAATCCTTGTACAATTTCATTATCAGTCACATGTTTTTCTAATATTTAGCAGCAATAAAAAAATCTCCAGAGGGTCGATTTATCCCTTTGAGGAAGACTTTGCTTCAGATTATTTTTTGTGCTTTGCGCCGTCATCCTACCTGGATGTAAATATTCTGTTCTCAGCACTTAAAGACATTTATATTTTCTAAAATGTCAAACTTCAGCTTTAACTCATTCACATTTCTAGAAGGAAAACCAGTTAGAAAATATCAAAAAACAAAAACTACACAAATCTAATTCCAAAGCTTTTCTCGGCTAGATAGCAGGAAACAAACGAACAAGGTGGCAACATGGCCTGTTTTCTGTGGGATGCAGGTGCAATTGGACTGCTTGTTTGAATCATAATTAGAAAACCAGAGTTCTCATAATCTGTGAGGATCAGCTGCTTGTTCCCTGAATGTAAACACGCTGACAGCGTCCCAGAGAAACCACAGCTTGCGTTACCAGTGCTGCAGATGTTGTGTGGGAGCCTAAACACACCCACCGCTCCCAACTGGAAGCTGACTTTAGCAAAAAGTGCATTAAAATGTATGAACATATCAAACAGAGTCAGTTAGTAGTGCACTCAGTTCATGTTGTGAGGCTACATTCAGAAGACACAAACTGTAACTGGGAAGATGGAGAAAATACATTCTGGATTTTCATTGCTTGGGGGAAAAAAGTCGATCATGTGATGATGTGGATTACATTCGCAACAGTTTTCTAAACTGCACGTGAGGAGATCAGGGAACATAACTTCGATTCCTTTTATTCAGTCTTTTTAACCAAGAATGCTTCTTCGTTAAATAGGACCAATAAAAGTTGCTGAGTTTTAGAAATCTGAAACAAAAATCTGCACAGAAAAATACAGATTTTCTTTCTTTTTGGTCTAATGAAAGCGTTTTCCTGATCTGTAAATCTGCAGGTAATTCAAAGAATGCAACTTGGAAAAGTACCAAGGGTTCAGTTACATTTTTATACAGCTTAATCTCTCTAATGTCTGACTGGCTCTCACAGCAACACTCCTAACTCTAAAGAAGATTAGTTTTTAGTAGAGATGCACCAGTCAGACATGCGGGTTTGTAAAACTTTGACTCAAATTGCGATTCTGCCATAATTAACATTTTTCACTAGTAAATGTAAAACCTTACCTCTACTCTGTTAAAGAGCCAGCCAACATTTCCAGATCCAGCTTCTTTAACTGTCATTATCTAGAGTCTTGCAGCCTGAATGATCCAAAATTCATGTGAAATTGCTTCTTCCACTTTCTAGGCTTCATTTTTAAACACTTTACTGATACAGAAATAGTTAACTTTGTGTTTTCCTCCTTCAGTAACAACGTCCCAGTGCATGGCAATGATTTAGTTTATGGAGACCTAAAAAATGACCAAAATGACATGTTTTCTTTTATACTACTATTGGGAAGGATGATAAAGTTACTGAGGTTTACTTTGGGTTTGGAAGTCTGCACTTGACTAAAAGAAAATTATTTGGAAAAATAACCTCAGAAGGCGACACAAGTGTAAAGAAGGCGCTGAGAACTCGTGCACAACATCATCAGTCAACAAAATTCAAGAATGGAGGTAGCCTGATGAAGGAGTAGCGTGAATCAGACCCCGCCCCCAGCCCCGCCCCCAGCCCCGCCCACTCACGCAGGACTCAGAGGCAGTTTGGACTCAACGCCTCCAACACTTTCCAGCTTAATATTAAAAACGGCCAGTTTAAAAAGTTGGCTCAACGCTGCCAAACAAACACCTTCCTACATTTAAAGTCATCATCATTTCCACTTAATATTGAAGTTAAGAGTTGGGATTAGCCACTCACAAACAAACTGTTACTTAAAAACATATTGCTAATAAATAATAGATTTATACATATAAAAACATCCTCCACCGGAGGTTTACTTTTTACAGTCATCACCAGTTCTCCCCCCATCCCGACTCACTCTCACACACACACGCACACACTTCCTCACAATTCAGTTTGCTTGAAAAAAAAAAAAAAGGCTTGGATTAGGTTTTATACACACACACGCACACACACACACACACACAAAAACACTCTCGCATAACTCTGTTCATACCAACAGGCTGCAGAACGGTGACTTCATTTTTCTGTCAAGTGAAACGGCACAGCAGGAATATATAAAAACAAAAAAAAACCAACAGACAAAACATGAAACTGCTCCATCTTCCTCATTCAGAGGGTCGGATCACAAAAGGTCCCATCCAAGTCAGCAGCATCCAGGGCAGAGCAACGAAGCAAACGCACAAGTTCGAACTTAAAATGAACAAAAGATGGGGAATGATGGATTTGATTTCTTATCCCATGACCCTTGAGATAGTTTTTTCCTTTCTCAACATCTGAACTGCTCATAATTGATATGAAAAAAAGAAAAGTAAGATGGTAGAGCCGAGTGAGTGTTTCCCACCCGGTGCCAGCTGCCCATCTTCCTCAGTCCAGTTTCTCCAGCACTGAGGGAACGTAGACCAGGCTGAGCTCGCTGCCGAAGTCGCAGACGATGGCGGCGTTGTCCAGCACCAGCAGCTGCCGGACGCCCTGACCGTCGCCGCTCTGGCTCAGGTAGACTGTCTGCAGCAAGTCGCCAAAGTTCAGGTCCCAGAAGGAGACGCAGCCCTGGCCCCCTGTCACCAGCAGAGACTCTGAGATCACGCCAAGACTGGCCCCACAGCCAACCTCCTGGTGAGCAGAAACAACCAGTTAAAATGAGGATTTTTTTTTGCACCTTGACTTGTACAGGTTGGCAGCAGAAGTGAACAAGTGGTTAAAACAAATGTCATAAAACCAACTGGTGGTGAAATAGCACATGTCCATGGTAGAAGGAAGAAATCTAGGCAAACATGCTAGATAGCAAGGGTAAATTAGCAGATAGTTAGCGGTAGCATCAACAGCCTTGAGTCACTTTAACTAATGCCGGACAAAAAAGTTCTATCACGACGGGGTGTGCTGTGGTGGCGCAGGGGTTTAGCATGCCCCACGTTTGGAGGCCTTAGTCCTCGACGCGGACGTTGCGGGTTCGACTCCCGGTCCCGGCGACCTTTGCCGCATGTCTTTCCCCTCTCCTTCCCCCTTCCTGTCAGCCTACTGTCGCGGAAAATGCGAGCCACTAGCGCTGCAAAAAAAACTCTTCAGAGAAAAAAATGATAAAAAAAGTTCTACCACGACAAAATTTAATGTCGTGCCGGCCAACTATCAGAAAAATAAATAAAATTAAGATAAAATTTTAAGGCCTTAATCTTTCTGTTTCAAGTAAAACTTTAGAACATTTTTAATGCCACCTTGAATGAAATTTAAGACAGGAAGAATTATAAATAGAAGAATGGTTGGGAGAACTTGCAGCATTACAACAATTGCATTTGGCTTTCTACAGCATTAACCCCCATGGTGCCGAGCTTCACGGTTTTTTGAATCTAGCCTTATATTTGCTGGCAGGAGCAGCAGAGGTCAGCCAGTGGCCAAAGCGAATGTTGTCCTGACAACTGCCGATAAATTTGCACTTATATTATGGAGACAAAAAAGCTAGCTAGCTAGCAAGGGTAAATTAGCAGCTAATTAGCTGCTAATTAGCTGTGAAGATGTTTGCTAACGACTCAAAATTTTGTCAGACAAAAGAGTCCCAGAGGCAAAATTTACATTAAAATATCTGCCACAACAAAATTTAAGACCCGTGATTAAGGTGTTTCAGACCAACTTAAATAAAAGAAAGAAAATAATTTAAGGCCCTATTTTAGAAACATGAGCTTAAGACCTTTTGAGGATGCACAGACAATCCCTGTTTCAGGAAAGGATTTACTCGACAAAATGTCATAAACTAATAATAGAAAAACTAAAGATAAAGGGGATGAAATAGTATTCAAACCCTTTGATTATTGAGGTTTATGGTTGAAATGAAATGAGGTAATAAAAACCGGTACGTATATTTGTTAAAGCTTTGTATTTAGTGTCAAAATATTTTCTGTGGTTCTCTTTGTATTTCTGCTGTTACTTTCTGCGACCCGTTCAGTACCTGCTGTATGGAGTACAGTTTGATGCCAGTGCTGCGGTCCCAGATACAGATGAGGTCATCCAGTCCTGAGCTGATGACACATGAGGTAGTGCAGACCAGGGAGGTGACGTCGCCACGGTGACCGTAGACATGGCTGACGCGGCTTCCTGTCAGGACATCCCACAGGCAGATGGCGCCGTCCTGCCCACCGCTAGCTAGAACCATTGTCTGATGAAAAAAATAAATGATTACTTTTCTATTTGTTTTGAATGATGGAGTATTAGGGCCACGCTAAGAAAATTTAAAAAATGACATAAAATTAAGAGAACAAAGTCATAATATTACAAGAAAAATGTTGTAGTTTTACAAGAATAAAGTTGTAATATTATGGCTTTATTCTAGTAATATTACAACTTTATTTTCATAGTAATGACTTTATTCTTGTCCTATTCGACTTCATTCATTCATTCAATGGAGTAATTTCATATTCCATTGTCTATTTTGATTTTGATTACTTTCATAAAAAAATCATAGAAATATTATCATATAAATTAATAAGCTTGTATGTTAAATGCTGAAACTACTTACAGTGCTTTAAAAAAACCCAGGAACTAAATGATGAAAAAAATGCATTTTTTGCAGAATATAAAACTACACCCTGTTTTAAAGAACCTGAATCACATTTATTTTTCTACAGTCAACATTTATAGACTAAATTATATCTGACTATTTGATGTTCTAGTCATTTGATAAAAGAGTAAAGATGCATTGTTGTGTTACGGACCTGGTCAATGTAGATGGCTGTGATCCCCCCAGAGTGACCCTGCAGGGTAAAAAGGCAGCAGGAGTCCTCCAGACGATAAACCTGACCAAACAGTAAATAATAAGAGTATTTGTTTCCTTTTCTGTTGCATTTTATAAAAATAGAGAAGCCAGCGATGTTTTAAAACATTCTGGTTGTAAATTGTATAAGTTTTGGTGTTACCCTGACTGTGTGGTCTTGGCTGCCGGTGACCACCCTGCCTGCGGCCGCTCGCAGCACGGTGATCGGCTTCTGGTGGGCACACTGCACAGAGCGAGTGAGCTGACAGCTGATCAGGTCCTCGCTGCTGTAACAGGGAGACGGGGGCATGCTGCCTCGCCCGGGGGCACCTGAAGGCATCACAGCAGGGATCATTTCTCTGTTATTGCAGCTTTTCAAGGTCATTTCTGTCTCAATGTCTAACACAGAAATGTACTGACATTTCTGAAAGAATATATATCGCATTTACTAATCGTATACCCTAAATAGTGTCACATTTCAGGTCAAATAAATATAAGGATCATCTCACCTCTGTACTGCAGCAGACCCAGAGGTTTGTTAATCTCAACAGTGAAGAAATCTAACGACCCATTCAGTCGCGCTGCCACGATTCTGAGGAGAACAGAAAATCAGAACAGATATCGGAACAAAAACAACACACATATGTGTCTTTTTTTGGTTTATTTTTGTTTTAAGAAAAAAAGTAAAAGATCTGAGTTTTACCTGTTGTTAAGAAATGCCAGCGCAGTGATACCAGAGACTCCATCTTCATTACTGCACCGCAGAGACCCCTCTACTGCATCCCACAGCTGGAACCACACGAAAAAAAAATAACTTAATTTCAAATGTTGTTTAGTTCTTAGTCTTTAATAAATCAGATCTCTAATTGTTGATTACTTCAAAGTAGGGCTGAAATGACTATTAATCGTGATTAATTGATTACTGAAATAATCATCAACTAATTTAGTAAATTCATCGTTAACTGGAGCATACAGACACTGCAGAAGACCAATTGCTGAAGGACGTACTCAGAGCATTAATTAGGTCAAAACTGTACAATAAGATAAAAAAAAACAAAAAAAACAAAACCATTCAGTGTCAATATATTCTATCTGAAACAAGGGTTAGGTCTAACCCTACAAAAGATTTTTTTCTACCTACAGCCATCAGCATCTACAATAACTCTTGAGTTAAATGAGCCATAACAACATTTAATTTAGTTTCACACACCTCCAGTTTGCCGCTGCTCCTCCCAGCAGCGATCAGATTCCCTCTCAGCTCCATGGCCCAAACGGAGCTTTCCCAGTCTCCAGCGGACTGCGTCCCAGCCCCGGCAGCCTGATTTGGGGGCCCGGATGCGTCCCCCAGGCTCAGGGTCCTCTGAAGATGTGTGGCTGAAGGAGGCGAGGACGAGGCGGAGGAAGGAGACGGGTAAGTGGACGGCGATGGAGGCTCATGCTCCATGTAGGCGCGCTCCACCAGCCCTCCGAAGTCGAACCCTCCTCTGGGTGGAATGGCGAGGTTGGAGGGCGGCTGGGAGGTAAAGTTGGTGTCAATCAGCGGAGTCAGGTCGGGCTGGTCGGTGAAAAGAGGTGGCCGGGTCGGAGCGGTGTGACGTCTCAGCGGGTAGCAGTCGTCCTCCGATACCCCGTCACAGCCGAGATTCGGGTCTCTAGATTCACAGGCACAGTCGGACTCTGCAGCTATCGTGTCCCAGACGTCTCGCTGCTCCCAACAGCCACTGCTGCAGCACCGTCTTAATCTGTAGAGAAACCAGAACAATCAGATGGAAACGAAGAGAGAACAGCCAGCTTCTTCCTCTAAGAGGTCACAATAAATGGCAGGAAGGACGAGAAAAGCCTTCAAACTGCACTGATGTGAAAACTTGGCCCGATATTAATATCGCTGTTTAGGCAGAGATGGTATTTTCCTATACTGAATATTTTATATATTTAACTAAGCTTTCAAAACCTTGAAAAATAACCACATCGCTGACTTCACTGCTGCTTCAGTTAAACTTCCCACAATCCT
The DNA here is from genome assembly GCA_903066825.1 of Alfaro cultratus. Lineage (NCBI taxonomy): Eukaryota > Metazoa > Chordata > Actinopteri > Cyprinodontiformes > Poeciliidae > Alfaro > Alfaro cultratus. The sequence continues at coordinate 56,037 of CAEFZX010000464.1, read as the reverse complement.
GCGCTGCATCACTACAACTGTCACATGATCAACCTCCTCACCTCCACCTCCAAAAACAAACAGCAACAGGCTGGTGAAAAATATCAGTTAATATGGCCCAGTTTTACTAATCGGACCAATACAGAAATGTTAAAAATGACTAATATTGGTAAATACCGATGTTGATGTCGATATGTGGCGCATCCTGAAAATAATCTTTTACATGAGCATATCACACCGAACAAATATAAATAACCAACTTTTAACTTGAGTATATTTATTCAGCGCAGGAAAAAACCTACTGTTTTGAACAAAATTACTAATTTTGTGACTGGAACTTTTTCATGTTGAGATTTTTTCCGTGTTTTGGGGTTTCTTTTTTTTTTTTTTATCTAGCATATCCAATAATTTATGCACTTCTAGTAAACTTTATGGGGACTTTTGAAGAGATGACCCCCAGCATCACAGATTCTTCAGTGCACATAGCAGACAGAATAAAGTTGTTTACCACATGTTTGTCCTTTGTTTAGTGTTACTCTCAATGCTACTCTCATCAGACTAAGGCACACAATTCCAGTTAACAGTCTAGAAAGCTGCACATCTTTATATTTGGGATTTTAAACACTTTCCAAAAATAGCATCTATTGGTTGTTAGAGAGACTTTTTAACAATAAGCTTTGCAGATTTTTGATGCCAAAATGAATAAAAATGGGTCCTCATTAAGCCTCATTGTTAGTGATAAAGAGAAATATGCCTCTGTGTCACGCCATATGTATGCCCCAAGGAAACAGGAGTCTTGCATTACTAATTAGGAAATCATTAGGAGGACTCGTGACAAGTACTTTTGCTTCAAGAAATTTAAAGACATTTCATGGTTCAATTTACTTTTAAACATATTTGTAGAGCTACAGAGCACAGAGATGAACTACAGTGAACAGGAAGGTGTACATTAGTCATTATTACAAGCCTGCAACGTGGAACCTTCCCACAAAGTCAACCTGACCTCTCTGTGTTTTTATTACAGCATCATAAAATGCAGATAAGGGTTCATAAAAAAAGACTAAATGATCTCATTCTTTTCCTTGTCCCAAATAGAAGAATTGCAAGTAAAACTGATTAAAGTCTAGAAAAGCTTGTAAGGGCAGTGTAGCTGAAGAAGAAATTCAGATTGTGACCTCACCCTTGCTTTGGGATGACCGTCAGGCAGTCACCAGTCTGGGCATCCCAAACACGGATCTGTCCCGCCAAGCAGCAGCTGGCCAGCAACATCCCATCGCTAGCCAAACACTCGATGTCCTACAAGAACCAATGAGTGGAGTCATGTTTGCAAACAAGTTTTCTAATACCATCAAGCATTTTTATTAGTTTTCCAAAGCCCTTCCTACCATACTGTGTCCCCTCAGCAGCAGAGGAGAGATCTCACTGACAGGTGGGGAATAACCGTAATCGTCGCAGGGCAGGTCGCCTCGTCGCCGACGCCCGTGAGCAACACCGTTTCGGCCGTAGTTACGGGGGCAGAGAACGCGGTAGAGGCAGAAGAGCAGAAGAACAAGCAGGACCCCTGCAGCCAGGCCCAAAGCAGCCACCCTGGACAGGAAGTGGGGAGAAGAAGGCAGAAATGATGAAACTCTCAGAATATGAGCACAATAAAAAATTTGTTTCTAATCCATGAACTAGCGATCATGTAAATATCTGCACAGTGGAGATATTTATGTCTTAAACATATTTCACAAGATCCTGACCAGCACAAGGAAAATCCGCCTGCTGTCAACTGAGGAATGTGGAGTTAAAATGATGATGAGATAATGACCTTCTCTGAGCAAAACTGGCTTTGCAACAACTTAATGTATCCAGTAAAGTTTGGAGCGTGAAGAATCCTAACATGAGCAGAATTTGGTTATTTTACTTTCTAAACTACAGTAACCTCAATTTTCCTTTTTTAAAACAGGAATTAAAAATGCAAAAAGTAGAACAGAAAAAGGAAGGATTTAATCAGCCTTAGTTAAAAGTCTTAAAACTTTCAATTATTGGCCTGTAAAGAAACAGTCAACATTTTGTCATTTATTTCTGAAAAAAATAAATAAATAAAAAATTATGCAAAAATGTTTTCTTTTTTATTTTCGTTTAAATCTAATGAGGGGATAAAATGTATCTGGTCTTAACTCTTCATCTAAGAAAAGGAGAAAAAAAGAGAAAAACGTTGCACAGAACTGACATAAATAGGAATGATTAGGCCATGATTTGTACTTTATTTCTTTATTTTCACCATTCGAGCCAGTAAAAGCAGATGTTTGGAAAGAAACCAGCGCACATTCCACTTCTGTGTAAGAACCAGTTTATACTTGACTCCAAAGCAAATTGCATGTTATCTCAACAACGCCTCAGGTTTATCTTTACCAGCATGGGGCAGCAGCAACTTTCCAGAAATCTGGGAGGAGGACATGGAAACGTTTTGTTTTGAATTCTTGGAATCTGTGCGAGACATTCTCAGTAAGAGAATCTCCCAGCCCATTTAAATCTATTTTACCAACTTATTCCCCCCTGTGGTAAAAAAAACTAAACAATTGTTCTAAAAAGAACTTTTTTTGGGTTTCATCAGATGCCCCTCATTAAATTATGCAACACTGATCTTTAGCACACTGGTCTATCTGTTTCAGGGTCAGATGAACTCAACAACCTCTTCTCCAACTGTGAGGGTCACAACCCTGACCCAAATATTTGAAAACTAACATAGAGTCTGAAATGAAAAGATCAGCTTCCACTCCAGTGAACTGCAGTTGGGAGAAAACACAATGTCTTATATAACACAGAACAAAGACAACTCAACTCCAGACTCTGACATTGTTGGAGAGAAAGTAGATGAAGAAGATGATAAAAGACGACAGAATAGAAATACTGGCCTATATAATATCATCCATTAATTTGTGAATGTGGCCTAATAATGATTTGAAATTAGAAAAGTAGTTCCAGATTTTATATGATTAAATCTGGAACTTCCTTTTATATAATAAAATCTGAAACTTAGTACAACATCTCAGTAAACTATAAAACCCAGCATAGTTTAGAGGATTAGCTAAATTTTTCTACACCTTAATGCCCCGTCTGTAGGTTCAGATATCAACCAGTCAACCGAGCTGCAAGTCTGATATTAAAACTGTCCGTTACTCTTTGGTTCTCTCAGGTTCTGTAGTAATACAAAATAATTTGGAAGCCCTTTTGCAATGCAAAGGAAACTACTTATTTAAAATATACGAAATGGGTTAAATGTGGTAAACAAGAATTCTGTATATAAGACACAACTTTTAGATGAGCATAGATAAATACTACTTAAAATTATTTCATCATGCAGTTTCCTGTGAATGTGGTCACTAGGTTCACCTTAAATACTTTCAGACATGTTTGGTCTAACAGACATAAATTCAGGAAGCTTTTTCTGAATGAAGAAAATTTTCTTTGCTGATGCATATAAAGGAAACAAAGCGGGTTTTAATACACCAGAAGTTTGTGTTTTTCGAAGTACTTACTTGTAGAGGGTGAGGTCTGTCTGTATATCTGCAGAAACTTTAGGGATTGGTGGAGGAGGGTGTCTCGTGTCCTGAGGGTGACGCATGTCAATGGCCTCTTGGGGGCTCAAGTGAATCGTGACGGGAATTACTGGGAGAAGGCTGATGTACCTAAAATTGACAAGGAGGATGACATTTCGGATCCAAAAATTGGACTTTAAATAAAGGAAGACACAGCTTTAATTTTCATGCCTTCTTGAAAACAAAAAAGCAGCTGAAAGTAATTTTGACGGTAAAGTCAAGGGTCATTAATATTAGATTTATTAAGAATGTCATCTTGCAATCGTAATGCAAACATTAGGATACTTTATTTATTTATTTTTTTACTAAAATAAAAAAGTTTTTTAGACAGAATAACAAAATCCACTCTTAAAGTAATAGAAGGCTGAAACAAAATAAAAATTTATTTCTTGATTGACTGGCAGATACATGTTTATTTTTTTTAAAATCATTTTTAAGATTTGTTAAAAAAAAGAAGCTATAATCCTGTTCTTGTTGCTATACTGTTTTTAAGTCAAAGAGAAAATATGACCCTACCATGATTTCAATGCAAGTCATATGATAAAAGTGCCGCTGTGATTTTACTAAAGTTACTAATAACGCTTTGCTAGCATTTTAGAGAAAAGTTTATAAATTTAACTGGAAACTGAAATCAAAAGGAAAATAAGACCAAACCAATGTATACTAATTGTATATTTGTATATACAAATATTTTACTAGTTACATAAAGTTCAATATAACAAATGTTTAAATCCAGTCTCCTATTTTAGAGTTACAGATAAAATACTAAATTTGTAACTTGAGGCTATACTCACTTCTTTGCTAAAGTTATATTGTAGTAGCTGAAAAGCGACGGCCAATGTCTAAAAGACAATCTCCTCCATCCTTCCTCATCTTCGGCCCCCCAGGTGATCTGGGGCACGGAGGGAGGGGCGTGGGGAAGAGGTCCTGCTGGGCCCAGGTGACCTTGTGATTGGTTTTCAGGTAGGGGAGTTGGAGCTGGAGCACGGTGGATGCTCAGGGTGCTGGTAGGATCCCCACCACGAAAAACCGGTGCCACTGCCAGATGGGGGCTTAAACTGCCTCCGCCGGAGTCCCCCAGGGGGCTCTGCTCGGACACCTGCGCAGCCAGGTAGGTGCGGATTCCAGCCGGGTCCGTGTAGACGAGGATGCCGATCCAGATTACAGTACCAGCCTGAAAATGTGGAGAGAAAACACGATTAGAACTTGTGAATCTGTTGAGTTGGGATTGGCCATGGGCTCATGGTTTAATTAACCTTAATAAAAAAAAATACTACAATTTCTTAATATTAAGATAAAGAAAAAAAAATATTCAAAAATATTTGTTTTAATTTAAGTCAGATAAAGTCAATATCCTGCTGATGATAAAATAACAAAACATGTTACGTTACCTACAACATTTTTTCATTGCCATTTTGATTATGACACATAGACTTAATTAAAAATACAGAATAAATATAGAACAAATTTAGTATTCTCCAGTAGTCTTCAATGAGTTGTTTTTGTCTTCCTTGAAAGTGAGGAAAACATATAGAAACCTCCTTTCAACCAGCTGACCAGCAGAGCGCAGCAGCAGACGAGGGAGGAGCAGCACTACATTAGTAGAATGTCTGTACAGCTAGAGACAACTCCAGCCACTTCAGGACATCTTCTAATAATCTTATAAAAACACTGTAAAAAGGACGTTTTTATGATTTTGAATCCACAACCTTTAGAGTTTGTTTTTCAAAGAAAAATTTAAAATAAGCACCTTTGACCTTAGAAACAGAACAAACCCCCCGAAAGTTCAACTTTAGCTACAACAGTGCCTTCATGGAAAAAAAAAAAAAAGAACAACCAGAATTGGATCAATCAAATAAAAAATTGACTTAAAACTTAATTCAAAAACTAAAACCAGTCAGAACACATAGCAAAAATAGATGAGCTGATTCACCATGATGATGCGCTGGGCCAGGCGTGTGCGGGCCAGGAAGTACACAACACGCAGTCTTTTAGGGAGCCTCAGGTTCCTGAAGGCCGGGGTCTGCAGAGTGATTGTGTGAGGGGAGGGCCGAGGTGGAGGAGGGGCCTCACGTGTTCGCAGGGGTCCCGGTTTTGAAGGAGGCAGGCCGGCTTCGGCGGGAAGCCGGCGGTTCAGGTCAGCCAGCTGTAATTAATTTAGATGAATTTTTAATATTAGCTTCACTAAAGTTGGGTAGGATGTAAATCACCAATTTCTTGATTATTATTTATTCGCTATACACAGTTGTTTACGCAAAAAAACTAATGTAACAACTTAGGCTGTATCTGAAGTAGGAATCCTACTCAGAAGTGAAAACAATATGTTTTCTTATCGAATGTTTGTTTTGTCATGCAATTCTTACCTCCATACGGCGAATATCTATAGACAGGACTGTTGTGAAGAAAAACATCTGCAGAAAAAAGTCAGAAACGAGCCCCACGACAGCAAAAAGACAAAACTCCTGCGCAAGACAAAAATTTGTTAACATCACTTTATATTCTTAAAGTTTATCTTTTTTTCTTTAAACAAAAAATCTTGTTTCTCATGATGCAATGACTAAAGCAAAAACCTGGATAGCTGGGACCAAAGTGAAATATCCAATCAGGATGATGCACAGCTCAGTGGCCATGTTCTTCATGATAGACCAGCTCTCATTACTAAGGCCTAGTGAAGCAAAGGACAAAACATAAAGGGTACTACATGTTTTTAATCCCAGTGAATCTTAAAAAGATGACTGGGTGAAAACCTTACCCTGAGCAATTCGAAGTTTGACCTCAAGGTCAACGGGGGTGGAAACCACAGACTTGGTGAGCACCAACACATTTTCCAGGCCGATCACGACAACAAGGTAAGGGAAGATCTCACTGCAAGGAAACAAAAGGTACATTAACCAATTAGGAAGCAAAAAGAATGAGTCAGAAAGCTTCAAAATCTTAAAGAAATCACATCTGGCGTTTGCAGCATTGTCAAAGCATTTTAAGGAACTCTTCTGACTGACAAAGACCCGTTCTAACTTCATAAACACCGTTAGCATATAGACATCACATTGTACATGTTGAGCTGAATAAAAGTTCTCTGAAGATGTTTCTCCTGGATGTTTGACTCCCCTTTCAACAAAATTTGTTATATTAGCTCCATTCCTAACAAGATAGCATGCAATGGGAGGGTTGATATAACTCTGAGCCATGTAAATACAAAGCGTGCATTGGTGAAAAAAAAAATCCAAAATTAAATCTTCATAAACAGAAAATTCAATGAATCAATGAGATCAATTTATTTTCCAGATCTACTTTGGATATGAAAGTGAATGCAGCTATCATAAACTACAAAATACAAGTGGTGTAAGCACCTGAATAATCCACTTTCATCAGATTCATCTGGTCCTTAAGATAAGCCTCTTCAATATAAACACATAAGAAAACCAACCACAAGCCAAATAAATATAATCCTCATGCACCATAAAAAGTGATTCACATTAAAATCATGTCATAAAAATGAGAACGCTCACACAAACTGCAATAGAATCTGTTTGTCAAAGGGATTTTTCTGAGAGAGAAGAAAAGTTTTCTTCAGGAAAACAGTCATTCTGAACATTTTGTTAGCAACTGACTGATGCCTGCAGGGAATTTCCTCCCATTATAAAGTGACGAGAGATTAGTGTGAGAGTACCGATAAGCAGGAGCTTTGGAGGTAAGTGTATAACTGGGTCACAGAGGAGTCAGCAGCTCTACATATTACATCACACACATAAACACACACACACACACACACACACATGTGCAGGATAAGCTCTGAAGCCTTGAGTGTGAAGTCAATCATGACTAAGCAGAGTTCACACCAGCCAAAGTTGCGTCTTTTGAGTTATTAATCAAACAACGAACATTTTAAAAATTAGAGTCGATCAGTTGTGCATAGAAAAAAATCATTACGGTAGTTTTAAAAATATGGGTCTTCCAGTTTTAACAGTTTGTTAAGTTGGTGTTACCCGGGTTTTGTTTGTACAAGCCCACCCATAATGAGCACAGCCTACGGCAGACAGGCGTGGATCTTAGGCAGTGGTTGAACACCAGGGTGCCATTGTCACGCCACGATGTCAGCTCTTTAATAATCCTCACATGATTGGACGAACCAGTTAACGTCAACAAGACAGAATCTCCTCCCCCTGAAGTAGTCCAACCCACTTCCTGTCCTATCAACAATGACACACTGAGTTTTGAGTTTTGGTTATAAACATTAACAGACACCAGTCTGAAATCAGCGTGGAGGAAACAGGAAGTCTGAAGCATGTGTGTCGGTTGTGTGTGAATGCAAGTGAGTAAGCAGAATAAGGCAACAGATAATAAAACTAACAGTCTCCTAGGGGAGTAAATATTTACCTCAATAAATGCATAAAAGGTAAATAAATAACATGAAGGGGATTCCATAAAAGCTGTACAGAAACTAAAAGCCGTGATTTCAATGTGTGATATCATATATGAACAATATGGGAGTTTTACTCACTGTCATATAGTACAGTTTAAACAAATCATCCTAAATTACATTTAGATCCTTTCAGCAGCTGTTTGAACACTTTATTGAAAACAAAAAAAAGTGTTGGGTTTGAAGAAATCTCTCCAAACCATAAAGTGTGAAAACTGATGAAAAAAGTTTGAATTCTCACCAAACCAAACCTTTTAACGTTCTCTTAACCAAAGCATGAGAAAAATGTGGGCACTCCTACCCTCCGTTCAGCGTGGGCGTCAGGCCAAACAGAGTGCACAGTCCCACAGACATGAGCAGGGAACTGAGGACTGTGACCACAGCAGCCAGAGCCAGGCCCCACTTAGACTTCACCATGTCGATCTTACCTGTAAGGAAGGAGGAGGAGCTTATCGATTTTTATCAGAGATTACTTCATCCCTTTGTTGATATCTGGTTACTAATATCTGACTGACACAGTACCATGGATATAATTATTTTACAAACCATACAGTACAGTTGGATGCATAGTTAACCTTTAATTAAAACAACTAATTTTTAATAAAGAAATGTATATTTTATCGCCTAGCACAGCAGTAGCTGTAGCTATCAATTCTTTCTTTCACAATTTCTAACCTGCAATAGCATGAAAAAAAGCCTTTATTTCCCTCTAATAAACGTAATCAATTATTAATCAAATGAATTTTTATCTCAAGTTCACATTACAGCTTATATGGTCTTAGTTAAAGGAAAGTGAACATTCTGTCAATTTTAGGATTTTAATAAGTAAGGCAAAAATTCAATTAGCCAAATATCTACATTTCATCTTCTTCTTTCTAAATCTTATCTTATCTTATCTTATCTTCTTTGGCTGTGCTCAGTCATAACAAAAACTGAATTTTTTTTTGTTATGATTGAGTAAAATAAACTCAAAGTTGCCCGAAAACAAATAAAGTTTATATGTAGTGAGACAAAATGTAAACCAAAAGGTCTCTTAAAGAAATTCTACATAACTGTGTTTAAGTGTTGCTAAACAATTTAAACAGAAATGTATTTCTATCTTTATGTTAACTACAGATTTTACCCAGATCTCCATTTGAAGACAGAGTTTTGTGATTTTAACCTTATATCACAAATGAGGTTAAAAAAGGCAAGTATGTAAACAAATAATGAACACTGTGTGCCTGTTTTGAAGTAACAATAAATTTAGCAAATTTGTTTAGATTCAAGTAATACCTCAAAAACGTTAAATGAAACCTGCTGTTTTAAGAATAAATAGGCTAATAGAGCTTTGCAGATGTTATTAGCATAATAGGAGGATATCAAAAAGATTACAGTATTTTTGGAAACATTTGGAAAAACTGATTTTAAAAGGGGAAAAAATGTCTTTTAACTCATTGAATTTGAATTCAATCTTTGTCTTGAGTACATATGTTTGTCCTCTGAAGTAATGTTTTCCCTGGGAGCTGCTGGATGTTTGCTCGCTGCATTCTTACAGAGGTGTGCAATGTTCCACTGTGAGGATAATCACACTGGATTATCCTCACACCAGACAGGAACAACCTTGGCACTCAAACAAACGTGCACAAACAAAGGCACAGCGGCCACTGAACTGAATGTACTCTTTACAAAAACAAAAAAATAAATGCAGAGTGGAGCCAAAATGGATCAAAGACGCAGGACGGGCGTGCAGCGCAGACTTACGGGTGGAGAAATAGATATAGGCGAAAAGGATGATGTATGTGGTGACGAGGGGAATTAGTTCAGCGATGCCGATCTCCTCCTTGAAGTGGATGTGAACCATGTGGTCATCTCTCAGGCTGCAGTTGGCTGACGGGTGAAGCTGCTTCAGATGGGTCCGTAAGCTACTCAGAAAACTGCACACACACACGAGCAACGAGATGATAATTAAACAAAACAAAAAAAGTGCAAAGGAGTGTACAAAAGCAGTTTTTCCTTGGTTTCAATTTCAAAGGACGAAATTTGAATATTTTTTGTATATTATGGTTACTCAAAGTGCTGATAAGTATACAGTAGAGCAGTGTGCAAGTATGAATGCTTTCAGATAATTAGGTGTTTAAATGCAATTCGGAGGACCTACAACTGAATTGAGCTAGGTTGAGCAGTGTAACACGCAACATATCACCAAATAAATAAAAGTAAACACAAAATTATAACCGTATCTTCTTTTAAAGCTAAACTGTGGTCTAGTTCCTATGAATATATCAAATAAGGAAGTAGATTTGGGTCCAAAATGATTAAATTGCATACAGATATTACGTCTATCCTGATGTAATAAACAGGACTCGCACATAAAGTCAAGATGTTCTGGTCTCAGCTTGTACATTTGCAGCGGTTTAATTCTAAGGCTGGAAAAATAATTCCCTTTCAGTAAGAGCCCTAGACACTTCTGTAGGAGTCTTTTAAGATTCAATTTTAATTTTAAAACGAAGAGTTTATTCAGTGAACTCTGATCTCGAGCTGGAAAATAAATTCATTGAACTCAACATCAAGCTGAACTTTAATTATACTAAGAAAAACATTAACCTACTTAGATATTATTATATTTAAAGTTAGAGTTCAACAAAGACATTCGTCTCATCGTTTTTGTAAAGAAAGTTAGTTGTTGGACTTCCTCTAATTAAGTTTGTTAAATGGTTCAAAGTGATTTGTTTGACCCCCTGACGAACAAATGCATGTTGGAATGCAATAGATACTTCATAGTAATTTCTGAACATGTATAAAAAGACATTTTACCAGTTTTAAGCAGAAAAGGCCTTGGAATTCTCTGACATTTAAATTATACAGAACATTCACGTTTTAAATCAACAGGTGTTTCCGAATTAATGTCACATTAAATCCTAAGAGGAGAAAGCTCTTACGCTAAAAACATTGATATTCCAGTCAGGAGGATTCATGATTGTCTAAATGTCTAAAGTATTAAAAATATCACCCCACAAAATTATATATATACAGTATATATATATATATATATATATATATATGCATATATATATATATATATTTATTTATTTTTTTTGCCTTTTAACTCACCCTGCATCATAGTTATAAAGAACCACTGTGATAGTGTATGTGACCACTCCCTTCCTGTTGTAGTGACTGACTCCTGTGTACTTTCCAGGGACGCCAAACAGCAGGTCTGAAACACACAAAGACTGAATTATTTTTTTTTACCCAAAAATGCAGCAAACTGCCCTAAATTACATTTTTACGTTGTGGCCACAGACCACGTGTCAGACAAATGACTTCAGCATGATCAGGAGTCACTCCTCTGTTATCAGGAATATGAGGGTGATCATTTTAAATGAGACAACCACCATGTACCTCACTCGTATGAGATCATTTATTACTGCTGTATAAGATCAAAACAAATCAGCGTTTGGCACATGTTGATGTCATGCTGCTGTAAGAAGATAAAACAAATACTGGATAAGCATCACTTGAATGGAGATGTGGGGCAATATGCTAGGATAAATTCATATAAGGTCCATAGAAATTGAACTGCTTGTGCAAAGTCAGCATAAAAGCCTTTTAGTTCACTTGTTTGATTAATCCTTGCTCACAAGCAACTTACAATAGGTGAGCCAAGATCATTTGAAAGAGCATTACATTTGATATTTAGTTTGGGTTTAACCAGCTAAATTAAGCAATTACCTTTGCAAAAAGCAAACTTTCTCAAATCTGTGTGATTTGCCATTTGCATACATTACAAACACATAAATTAATGTATTTTTTAAGAATTTCAGCATACATATAAATGATATAATAATAAACACATACATAATTATATAATCATGAATGTTTTGCAAAACTCTTACAAATGAAATTAATGAATATAATCCACTGTAATCAAAGGTCTATAATGAAAACATGACAATTTTGAAAAAAACTTGCGTTTTTTGATAAAAGGTTTTTGCCCTAAGATGAGATGGTGTTTCAGCTGAACCAAAATCAATGTATTTCACAAAACTACAATGAAAACACTTTTTTAACATCACATGAGTCATGTGATCGACAACCAGATGTTAATTCTGGCGGAAAAGATGAAGAAAGGAGGATCATGGCGCAGCAAGTTTTTTAATAAGTTATCGCATGACCAAACATTTATGTGTAATTTTAATTACATTTCTTGTTTAAAGGAAACCCCACAATTGCGAAACATTTTGACAACATTTTGTACACATTTATAATGGAAACACAGCTAATGAAGGCCTCAGAGGTTTTGCTAAAGAACATTAGTGAACAGACAGCATCACAAAGACCAAATGACACACTTTTCAGATTTTTATTTCCAAACAAGTTAAAAACCATGTAGTTTTCCTTTCACTTTTTTAAAAATCCACTACTTTGTATTGGCCTTTCGCAAAAAAAAAATTACAAATGAATCCAATGTTTACATGCAATGTGATAACAGTTATGGGCTAAAAAAAGTGAGAACAACTTGATGGGGTAGGGTTCTAGGTTTAACCATCTCCCTCTGAATCCATCCTGCATAATCATTAATCATCAGCAGAGTTTCTACCTCGCAGTGTCGCTGAGGTGTGCAGTCCTTTCGGTTCATGTTTCTGAATGGTCTTGAGGAGGTCCGAGTCCGAGTCAAACAGGTCCCGCTGGTTCTGCCAGTAGTTGCCAGGAGACACGAGGAGGCAGCCGTGTTCTGGCAGCACTGACTGCATCCGCCGTAACCCTGGAAACAAGTCTGTCACCTGGAGACACAGTGCTTCCAGGCTTCGAATGCCAGAGCTGGAAAGAAAAGAACCCAGAAGGTAGAAATGATTGGAAATGTTAAAAAAAGACAGATTAACGGGACTCAGGACTTGAATTTAATGTAATAATATGAAGATATGGCTAATATGTCCATATGCTGAAAATCATTCCAGATCATCAGCAAACAAGGGACTAACCTACAAATCAGTGCGCACATCAGTGCTTGAACAGTGCAGCTGCCAAACAAGTGAAATAGTTTTTTTTTTTTTTTTTTTTTAAGGTCATGGATGTTTTCCTTTTTTGCTGACGCAAATCAGGTTGAGGCCAGCAGTTTGTTTGACCTCCTGCAAAACGTGAGGAGGCCAGTTTATCACAAAAACAACAAACTGTTGGTGTAACAGGTGTGTTTACCCATCGGAGTGGACGTGGTTGCGAATCTCCTCCAGTAGACTGAAGACTTTCCCCAGAGGCGACCGAAACACGTCCACCGGCACAAGGCTGCTGTCCCACGGAGACACGGCTGCCTTCACCAACACCTGCTGGATGTAGGCGACAGGAGGCCCGTGGTACTACAACACAAACACACACCAACACACACACAGACAGACAGGTGACTCATTCATAGGAAATATAACTCCTGTCAGGCTTTTTTTTCTGATATTAACCTCGAATCTTGCATGTACATGAATCCTGATTTGCAGAAAATTAGAACTTAAAATCTTTAACATTTCTATGTGACAAATGAACAATTATGTACAGAAAGTACATAATTGCTAATTAGAAGCAAAATGACTCATGATTTTTGTATTTCTATTAAGCTCTGCAAGACCTATTGAGGTCTTGCATGGCTTGCTTCTGCATGTTTTAATTTTTAAAATATGAAGAAGCATGTTTTAAAAATCATCTAAAAGAAATGGTTTTCAAGTCTTGCAGGAGATTTGGATATTTTCATTTCATATGATACTGCCACAGAATTGCAGTAGGATCAGAGCGTTAGTGGTGATGTGCAGTGTTAGTCTTTCAGGTACAGAGATTTTTATTTAGGGAGAAAACAGAAAAGATGGTAAAACACATTTGTACACCACACCTTTCAGATTTTCTTTCTGAAATCTGAAAACCATGCATTTTTCCTTATTTGATCTTAACCTATGGTGGAAATCTTGTGTGAGACATTGTTTGTCTAAAAAGGATTGTCTACTTCATACATATAATATTCTCAAGTGGCAGTTTTAGCTTCACCAGGTTAAAATTAAGTAAAAAAGCCCTACTAAGCACCTTTTGCTATCCAATTATTTTTTGATTAATCAGAAATTTAGTCAACAGATCAGCCCTACACTGTATTGGTGTTAAGACGAGCAGAAAGAGCTGAGCTGTTGATTTTAAAAGCATTTATTTAGCTGCAGATGCATCTTATGTTACAAATTATCAAGGATTTTTCATAAGAAATGATATATTATTGCATTTTAGGAAACAAAACTTTTTTTTTATTATTTAAAAAAAATGAATTGAATTGTTTATTTTAATCTTTTAATGTATTTCTAATATTGTATAAAAAAAGTACTTCGATGCTTAAATAAAAAACAGAATGTGCCAATTATTTTATCAGATTAATTGTCAAATTAATCAATTGCTAAGACAATCAGTAGTTGCAGACCTGAAATACATATGTAACTTCTAATCTCTTACCCAGTCTGGTCGTTCTAGATCTCCCAGAGGCTCATGGGAAGGGACGCTGTAGTCTCGCACCCCGGTGGTGAACTCCACAGGACCCGTCCCAGGCAGGGGAAGCCTCAGCAACGGATAGCTGGCAGAACGACAACAGAGATGCTACCTGTGAGTCCGGATGTGTTTTCAAAATATATGTCAAATATTTTATTAGAATAATAAAATCAATGAATCAGTTCACTGTAAGAGGCCACAAAGAAAGTCACAAAAAACTGACAATCATTAAAAATCTGGGTGTTTCCTTGTTTGTGTCTGATTCTTCAGGGAAGATGAAACCGGCACCTCTGGCTTTTCCTGCTAGTCCCAGTTGAACATGCTACATGAAGAGGGAACTGTTTCATTTTTCTCCTACAACTAGGTTGGTCCATCTCAATCAAGAGTCAACACCATTTACATGCCTGGGCCTGTGTGGGAGGGCAACATTGTCCTGCTTGTGCTTACATCAATAAAACAGGAAAAATGCTGTCATTCCTGAACTGTGAATGATGAATGGAGATTGAGATTCAGATTTTTCTCTGAGACAGGAAGAAAAACCCTGAAGGGGGGCATGCAAGTGCTAATTAAAGCAAAGTCTGTCACAACAAGCAATAAATACATTAATCACATGATAAATCAAAATTAGTTTGATCATTTATATCTAGACAACAATAATTAGAGATGCTTCCATTTAATATAATTTAAAAGCAACAGTTTGAAAAATTTTGCAAACATTTGATACCCAGTATGAAGTAGTTACTTTTCACCTTTTTTTCTTCCTACAAAATCCTGCCTGTTAAATTTTTGAAATGCAACTTTGGTTACAAAGACTTCATAATTCATTTTAATTATTGTTGTTGTTTATTTTGGATAGTTAAAGTGTTTTGCAGTTCCAGTGTTAGATGTTCTTTAGAAGGTTTGTTTTTTTTTAACCTTTGAGAGTGCGTACTTGCATTAATATGTCATTATCATTATTAGAATAGTTGAAAGTGGTCTCAAAATGTTATCATTTATCACAATAATATCTGGGGCAATTTATCATTCAGAAAGATTTTTTTTATCATTACAGGCTTAGTGACATCATCTCCAGTCTTTAATTTCTCTCAGTGCTAAAATGACTCAAAGCGGCGTTCTCAAGTTAAAAATAAAACTGAGGGCTTTCTGCCTGAATTAATTAGTCTTTCTTCCAGAGTTGGTTTTATGTGCACTAACTGGGAACCTTTGAAACGAGGCAGAGAAATCTCAGTTTGCTGATTCACTCGTTTTGATTAACACTGACCATCCATGCATTCGCTGAAAGTGCATGATGTGCTCTTGTCCAAATATTTTTTACTCCTTTAAAAGTATTTGTTCTCTCTCTTTATCCCCCTCCCACCATTAAGCTTTCCATGGCCTCCTCCAGTGCTTCTAGGTCACTGTACCTACACAAAAGCTTCTTTTGTGTTTGACCAAACCCCCTCCTGTCAGGCAGATGGAGAGACAGGCATCCCATTCTCACAGGGCCACTTTCTCACAACCCTCTGCCCCAGCATTGCCTTTAAAAGCCCTGTCTATGAGCTCTTTCCTCCCTCGCTTTCCCCTCGGGCGGCAGCCAGCACCTTGCCGCAGCGTGCTGCAGGGCGAACACGCAGCAGGTGCATGAGTGTGTTTTAGATTGGCGAGATTGTTTTACAATCCCTGCACCGATGGGGCCCAAGCAAGTCTCTGACCTATGTCCTCTCCTTGGACCACTTATTTAGCAAGAGCAGACACTGTATGTGCACGTGTTAAGTGAGTGGTGGTGCTGTCAGTGGGGGAGCTGTTATGTGTGTACAGATGGCCTTGAACTCAGCCAAATCTTCTCTTTATTCTGTGCAGTTCAGTGAGTCCACACTGTATGACAACTTCGCTCACCTTTCATGTGTTATTGGAGGCCGCATGTCAAAAGCGGCAAATGAGTCTCCAAAATATTTTTCACAAAAGTCAGAGCAAAGTACAAGTTCTGCAAGAACAGAGAAAGTCTTAAGAGACTTTTTAAGATCATAATAAGTGGAATTTAAGACCTATATCTCCACAGAAAATGTCAAACTCAGACAGCCAATTGGTGATAAATTTGCACATACCCATGACGGACACAAAAAAAGCTAGCTAGAAAGAGTATGTTAGCAGTGCGTTAGCGGCAGCCTCAAGACACAAAACACAACGAGGATGTCTGAGTGTGTCTCAAACTTTAGTGTGACAGAAAATTCTGTAAGATAAACAAATACATAGAAATAGGAGATTAAATAGTTCCATCAAGACTAAATTTAAGACTTGTCATTGGCATATTAAAGGACTATTTTCAGCTATTTTAAGGTCTTAATTTTAGGTAAATAAATTTAAGGTTTTCAGGATACACATACATCCTGATCTTTTAATATGAAAATAAATAAACACACTTTAAACTACAGTATTTTCCAGAGGATCATTTTCCATTTATGATCCTGGGATTTACAATCCCATTTTTCTCCCTCTTCATAACGTATTTTTTAGTCCAATAATGAATTGTCTAAAACAAGAATCATTAATCAGCAAAAATATAAATATAAAACAAGTTCTGACCTACAAAAAGCACAGAGAAATGTTTAACTCATGTCTGTTAAAGGTGAAAAGCAGAAAACATACAGAGACTCTTATGACTATTTCACACTTTGACAGGTACAACCACAAACCTCAGAATATTTTTCACCAATGTGATAGACCAACACATAGCAAAAAGGGAATCATGACACAGGGGTTAAATACAAACGCACACCACAATGTTAGCATTTCATTTGTGAATAAAAATTGAAAACCATGCAGAATTTTTCCTCCCTTTCACAATTAAACACTATTTGTGTTAATGAAGTACATAAAATCTCAATAAAGTACATTGAAGTTTGAGGGGAGGGTGGGATAACTCAAGGGGCATGAATACCTCTACAAATCCGAATGAGTATGATATACAAAATAACTGAGCACAGAAGCATAAGCGCCTCATCGCAGGGTACCTACCAGCAGGTGAGGATGCTGGCGGAGGTGAAAAGGATGATGGGTACTGGGTAGGAGGCACACAGCAGCCCGTGGCGGTAAAAGGCCGCAGAGATCTTCTCTCTCAGGTGCTCGCGCAGCGTCATCCTCGTGCTTGTGGTCAACTCCCGGCCATTGGGAAGGACAGGGCGGCCGAGGACGGTGCGCCGCGGAGCATCCAGACACCTGAGTCCAAATATGTGAAAAATTCAACAGGTTTATCTTGTTTGTCTCACCAACAACCTAAAATCAAATCAACCTCTTAGAATGCAGGAGGAAAAAAAATATAAAGTACATTTCGGGTTTGTCAAGATTTTGTTGCGAAACTCCAGAAGAAGTGATATGAATGATTCATATTGGTTCTTATAAGGGAAATTCCTATACTACATTTACAGAAAAAGACACTATGACGCCTTCAATACCAGACCAATTTTATACTCCCACTCCATTAGCAAACATGGTGCCAACTGAAAAAATGATCTGTTTTCCTTTTAGGCCAGCTCCAACTGTGGTCACATGCTAGGCAGCGTTAAACACACAACTCTTTCAGAAGCCAAAAAGGTGTGGGCACATTCCCCGCTGGAGAAAACATCCAACTCAAACCATCCACACCGGGAGGAAAACAACACTTACAAGCCCATTTTCTTGGAAGACATTCTGGGTGTGTTTCCATGTTAACAGGAAGGAATAAAGGGGAGTACACACCTAACAAAAAGAATGGGCTGAGCTTTTCACATGCTGATGTTAGAAGTTTTTTTTTTTTTAGCTGCAGATGCATCCTTTGCTACAAATGATCAAAAGGAATACCATGTTATTGCATTTTAGGCAATAAATTGTTTATTTTCTTATACATAAAAAGGAATCAAATAATTGTTTGCAACTTTTAATGTATTTCTTATATTGTATAAAAAAACACTAACGGGGTTAGACAAAAACGTGCAGAACATGCCAAATATTCCAAAAAATAATAAATCAATTAAAAATAACTGTTAGCTGTAGCCCGAGTTTATTTTTTTATTTATTGAAAAAACACTGCACTGAATATTTAATATATTCTCAATTCTTCTTTTTCTAATTACCATTTTAAAAAACCAACAGTTCAAACTGATAATATAAAAGTTCAGAGGCATAAATTCAGTAAGAATGGTAATAATTTACTAAAAAAGCAGAACAAAATGTTGCATATTTAATTAGAAATGGCACAAATATTAAAATTATAAACTACAAACTCTGACTGAGCTCCTCAGATAAATATAGTTTTATTCTCACTTGAGAGCAGCCTGAACAGTGACAGGTGAACGCTGTGTGAACTCTTTGCCTTCTGGGTGGTTTGGCTGCTTCAGAAACATCTTCCCTCCTGTATCAAGTCAATCTCAGCTCCTGTCTGTTCCCTCAGCAAACAGGTGGTGTGCCGTCTCGCTTCATATCAGCGTTTAAGCTTTCCAGGCAAACACAAGCAGAGCTGCAGCGGAAATCTCAACAGCACAGGTAGTTTTTTTTTTCTTACTAACCCTCTCTCTTGCCTCCATACAACATCAGCCACTGTGTCAAACACAAAAGCTTCACGCCGCAGTGACAGTACCTGCTGATGGGAGAGCGGTTTATCTGTCGGGGTCCCACCTGTTTACGGCCCTTGAAAGCAGCAGCGCTGGGATTTTTTAGCCTAATCTGTGCGTTGTGGTTGACATTGCGCTGCCTTCTCGAGTCAAGCAAAGTCTGTGACGGCCTGGCTCTTCCCCCCAGGAGCGACGGAAACATTCCCTGGGAGCAATTCTCCCCAGGAGCCTCTTGATCTGCTGTTATAAATACTCCAAACAGTAAACACAGCAACGGCAAGCTTACACAATGTCTTCTGCAAAGGCCAAAAAGCAGGAGTCTGAAGTAAAGCCTTTCCAGACTATTACCAGAGAAGTGTCAGAGTCCCACTCACTTCTTCTTGCTAGGCATTCAGTGAAACCTCTGAATGAAAACCTCCATCTTTCAACTGTCAGTTCAGCTTGCCGAGGGCTGCAGGGTTACGTGGGTGCAGCAGCAAGGCCTGATTTGGCAAAAAGGATCAGCAGCATCTCCGTCAGTGAACTAATCCAGGATTGAGCTGATCGGAAACTCGGCAAGCTGGGTGCAGGCCCTATGGCCACCTCCCATTGCACTCACTCCTACTTGGGTCACAGCTCTCAGGCCAAGGATTCCAAGACATTGCTGCCCTAAAAGCACGGGAAGGCAGAAGGAGTCTTTACAAACACCAGCACAACAAAGAAAGTGGCCACTGGACAACGGCCAACAGCAAAGTGTTGGTAGGCAGCAGCCCCACAATGGAGGGTTTGTGTTCTCTTCAGCCGTTCTGGCAGGTGATAATCAGAAAGAGTTTGGAAAACTTTAAAGTAAAAACTCTGCAAATTTCAAAATAAATCCATTAGAAAGAAACGTTTGATCATGTCTCTGCCCAACAAAGTTTTTGTCTACATTAATAAGGCTCATTTTGGCCCTGAATGACCTCCATCAGGTGGAGAGTTGGCGCGCTTTACAACAACACATCAGCAAAAAGAACTTGATCAAAGGGAAATCTTAAAATAAAACAGTTGGGGAGAAAGTTAAAATTCTTACCTCTTTTCAACCCTTCCAAAAAAGCCCAATTTGAAAGCTGCCCCAGGTTTCATTGATTGCAGCGGCATTTTGAAGCACCGTTAGGTATCGTGCAAGACGTGCATCAAACGCCCAAAAACAATAACCAGCGACATCCCAGAAAGCTTCAGGCTGCATCCATTGCCCCAAGCATAACTGCATCAAAATTCAGTGACATAGTTGCATAATGCTGAAGCATGCGCTGCTGATAAGCAGAGACCATCAGTCCTGTTGTAAACCGCAGAGACAAGGTCCCTGTGAATGAGCTGCAACACAGCAGTTTACAAGCAGAAGAGGGAAAGTTTCTGTCGATCAGTAACCAGGTTGTAATAACTAATGATGTGAGACAGAAGGACTATTTCTGTACATTGGTTGCGTCATTTTAAACTAAATGCTTAAGAGAAGCAGGAAAAAGACCCAACTAATTATATCTTATTAATTATTCCTGGAGAACAGCATGCAGAAGATTTGAAACTACTACTTATTATCCACTCACTGTAAATTTAACCTAACATATTTCAGAGTGTTAAAATTATTTAGGTTTCCCAAGAGAGAAAGCACATGAATAGATGGAGGGGAGCTGATGCAACCTTGTTGCAACATCACCTGTAAGTTGTAACAGGGACATTACAAACATGCCCACGAAGCTGCTTGTGTTTGATGCAACAAATCAGCACCACATTGAAAATATGAACCACTTGTAAAGCCTACATTTGGCACATGTATATTAAATAAACCAATGAATAAGACAAGTTACAGAGTTTGAACTATCACTGCCTTATGTGTTTACTTCAGGCAAATCAACAGCTCACCTGAAGCCCACCACTAAGAATAAACTGATGCACTTTGTAGTTGACACTTTCCTAAATAGTAGCACGATCCTATTAGTTTATCATCTGGTTCAAATTAGCAAACAACTAATACATGATGTAATTAGCACCATGCATGCATGTTTTGGACTTGAAACAATATTTAGCATTTCTAGATTCAGTGATTTAAGATTATCATAATCTTAAACCACAACTAAACAAGTAAAAAAAAGTGTTTGTCACAACTAACAGTGCCTTAAAATGTTGATTTAATAAGTTTTACCCTTTTAGAACCTATTCTTAGTTTGTTTTGGCACCAAGCTAAAGGCTAGAACAACAATCAGACATATAGCGACGTTAGCTTCTCCGTAAACTTAATTCCCAACTAGTATAAGATTAATTTTAATTCTTATGTAAAGAACCAACCCGAGAAAACAAGTCACATAATCTAGTAACCAGGGAGGTAGTTAGAAAACTTATTTAAAAGTACTACTATAACTATTTTTTTGCGAGGGGACGAATAATGCAATGTTAGCTTTGCTAAAACGCCAACCTGAGTACAGTCGCTTCTTTAAACTGTATATTTTGGGACTAGAGTATAGTACACAATCATCTAGAACAGGAATTAATTACTACTAAAAGCTTTTTTTATTTAAAGAAATTAAGTTTAGCAGCAGCTTCCATGCTTTCCACTGGGCTAGCATGGCTAATGCTACTATGATAGCTTCACTGTTCAAACACTCACCTAAACTAGCTCCAGTATTTCCTCCAAACGACTCGGTCGGTGTGGTCCTGCTCGGTGAACTAACGACCAGATGCAGTATTATAATCCTGAAATGTATGAAACTCCTCACAAGCTCCTCTAATGTGACGGCGACACACAGCAACAACGCATAAATACTACTGGTTGGTTGTCAAATCCCAGCAAAACCTCTCCACTTCGACCTCTCACCCCTCAGTACCAAAAACAATGCAAAAGCGACCCCAAGTGGATAAAGACCGGCATTGCACATTTTTACACAAATTTAAGTTCTATAAGAATCGCCTGGATTTTTTTTTATTCGTCCAAAGTACTAATCAAACATCTGGAGGTGTCACATATTTATTTATTGTTGTCAGTGATCTGAGTATATTCTAAACTGACCATTCCTCAGAGGAAATATTCTTCAATTGTGATGAACTACTGTTGTGGCCAGATGAAAAACAGCTGACAAATTCCAGACAAATAATTTTACTTTTTACAATAACCTTAGGTCAAGCAAGCAAAAGTATCAATCTGATACTTTTAATTTCATTTTTTATTACAAATATGAATTTTTGCACAAACAAAATTAATTTTGAAAACCCTTCTCACTACCTGATGTTCACTAGATTGTTCAGCTGAAAGATGATGCACTTTTCTCATTCTGTTTCAGGTTTTTGCTGATTTTTGTTCTTCTTAACATGGACATGGATGAACATCAAACTTGTGTGAATGCATGGTTTTCAAATGTGTGGCGGAAAGTCAGGAATAGTGAAGAACCAACACATGCAAAGGAAATACATGATCTTCTAAACAGCAATGCAAACCGTCATGCCACAAATTCAAAACAATACCATAATACTTTGGAATTTACCTTACTGCTATAAAAATACTGATTGAATACTACTGAGTTATGTGTCTCCTTCCAAAAAGTCAAGACTGAGGGCTTAACAAGACAAAATATTGGGGTATAAATTAGTGGGGGAAAAAAGAGAACAGCTGCTTAATTCCACTTTAAATGATAAAACAATTGTGCTTTGAAAGAAAGGCTCTGAACTGTTTCTGAACTTCAAGAAAGGTGAATGTTTGCAAACCCTATCGTCATAAAAATTTAATTTATCCTAATTAAACATTGCCATGAATATAAATAGGTAATATTACATAGGTCCAATAAATAGAAACAGTCACCTGGAGTCAGGAAGTAAGCTGAATATCACAGATCACATCCTCCAGACAAGGATAATGATTATACAGGATCATAGAACAGGCAAATTTAGAGTTTGAACATCAGTCAAATCTATAATATCTCCTGATTTTGAGAAGTCCATGTGAGAAAAACAAAATGTGGAGTTAAAGAACAGCACTGGATGTCCCTCGGGCAAAAAAGGATGCTCCTTTATCATAAACTTTGTATTGAAAGAGGTTTTTCTGCATGTGTGGTGCATCGCCTTGTCTCCTCTTCCAACAAACTTCCATCTGGAAAACAAGGAGTACTCAGTTTGTTGTACAGCTCAGTCAGAAATATTTGACGTTAAACAAATGAGTATGTTTAACAATGCTAGAACCAAAGGCTTCTTGAGGTAAATAATCAGGTTCTGATATATGCCGCCATTCCTTTAGTTCTAACTGACTGGTGACCTTTTCAGACTTCTTGAAATTATACATACAAAGACTAAATATTGCTATAATGAGGATATTTCTGAAGAGGTCAGGCTTTAAGCACAGAGCATCCAAAAATAGAGAGGCATGTAACAGTGGGGAATAATTTCTGTTATTTCCCCATTCTGCTATGGATTTTCATCATTTTAATGGGGTTTATAAGAAAAAATGTCAATTAACAGTAAAAACCACAATAAAATATTTATATTAATTAATATCTATATTTGTATTTTTTTTTATTTCTAAGACAGACTTAGAAAAAGCACTACTCAACCAACACAAACATGAAAGAATTGAAAACTCTCATCAGTCACACACCTGGCCATGTATGTCCTTGCAGAAGCCCGTGGGGAGACCCTGTACATGAAGATTAAGATTACAGTGATGGGTCAGACCCTTCAGTAGAACCTCGGATCCTTCATCTCCATCATCATCATCCTCTTCTCCATTACAGCGAACCAGCATCACCATGTTCCCCTGTAGTCACAAAGCCCCAATAAGTCATCCATTAAAGCTACCTCTATCACAAACATATTGAAGTAGTGACAGCAGACAAAATTCTCCTTTTTAATATGAGGTCACACCTGCATTTGGGAGCAAACTAAAGCTCTGCAGTAATGGCTGAAGTCCAAAACAGCTCCAACGTCGACGCCCAGACTCAGCAGTATGCTGAGGTCATCCACCAGCAGCACACTCGGCCCCCACTGCTCTGCTCCTTCCTCCATGCTGCCTGAGCCGATCACACTGGAGCGAACAAACTCATACAGACTCCTCAGGCTGACAGGGGGGTCCCTGAAGGCAAAGAGTGGTGAATTAAGGATTAAAGGTAATGATGACTGCATACAAGACAATAATTAGTATACCAAAACTGTTGCGCCAATAACTATGCAAACTCTCTTTTTCTTATCTTATACAAAGTCCTCATGGTTCAGTGCCTCTGTATTTTGCTCTCTTTACTAGACAAAGCTACATTAACTGTCTGTTTTTTAATCGCTGGCCCAACATTGTGTGCTCATATTGCGTCCAGTTCTGCTGAAGGTTCCTTCCTGTTAAAAGGGAGAGGTTCCTCTCCACAGTTTGCTTGCTCAGGATGAGGAGAAAGTCAGTAACTTGGCGCAATTGGTTTGTCTTGCTCACATTGACACTTTGCTCCAAACCGACTGAGGAAAATTTACTGGATTTGATTTTATTGTATTATAATCAGAACTGGTCTAGCTATATGATTGGATTTTATAAAAAAAGACCTATTTATCTGTACCTGAGAAAGTTCATAGCTTCACTTTCCACATTGTTTTCATTTGGAATCAGAACAGACAGGCACTCCTTCAATCCCTCAAAGAAAACCAGCTGACCTTTCTCCTTTGCCTGTGTTAAACTGACACCCTGTGAGTAAAAATTAATGTAAAATAATGAATAAACAAATAGTCATTCCTGTCATTTTCTAAATGTGCAATTTTTGCTCCTACCCAAGTACTCACCAGTCTTTGACTCACTGCACTGTAGTGGCAAAATGACTGCACCAAGCCCAGAAAACACACTTTGCATCGCGCTAAATCAGAAAACAGACACATTAAAACAAAATTTTAATTAAAACCCTTTTTTGTTTTTACTGTTGGTGGATTTTATGACTCACCTCGCAGGTAGAAAGAAAGGAAGTGATGAATCAGAAATGATGCGTCACTCTGTCTGTCAGAGACTAGAATAAATTCTCCCTGTCGAACAACAGAAATGTGACTAAATTAAGACAGGATGCAAGTGTAAACACAACAGCAATATTTTCCCTGGCGTCTGGGCATATATACCAAATATTTATAAAACACCACTCATTACTAATATTACTAAAATATTAACATTAAGGTTAAGTCCAAGGCAAAAGTATTAGTTTTTACCCGTGTGAAAGAGTCAGGAGAGGAGTTGAGGATGCTGTTGAGTTCTGTAAACATTGCTAACACCCTCGGCTAAACTAAATACACAACACAAACTAAGCGGTATGAAAAACTATGTCAGACTTTTAGAATAAAGATTTGCTTAAGAGAGGGAAATGAATGTCTACTCTCTTATTCATTGGTTAGAAACACGTTTTTATGTAAGTATTTGAAAGCTTATCTCGCCATGGTTGGGAGAAACACATCGGAGACCGTGTGCATCAAAGATGTGTTAATTACAAACAGGAATGCTCACTCCCAACATTTCTTTTATCACCAAATCAGGAGTTTCACATTAACTGGTGACGTGTAGTCTTGAAAAGTTGTATAAATTCAACAAATTTAGTCAATAATTACATTTAAATCAAACGTATGTGATTCTTTCTTTCTATACTACAAGGACGTATTTTCTATAATACTTTGGCGATAACTGCCCCAAGATAGATTTGTAATCAATCAACCAACAACACCCATTAGCAATACCAATTTATTTCTTTACAATTCTTTATTTATCATGTTCTGTAATATACGTTGAGCTTTTCTTGTGTTTTGTGTGGAAAAGATCTCTTTACTAACATTTGATTTTAGAAAATGAAGCGCAATCCTGGCCCATTGACAGAGTGGTTATATCAAAGTTTTATTTTCATAGACGATCTTTGATGACGTCTTGCAGCTTCTTCGTTTTCCCTCTCCAGTTCAGTTTTTGGACAGCGTCACCTACCGATGTTAGAAGGTAACAGCAAAAGGCAAAGCAATGTGTTCAATCAGCAGATGGCAGTGTGTAACTTTGAAATAGCGGGAGAGAAAACGTAATTAAATGAAATGCGATGCTTATCATAGACTATGGTCATTTCCAACGAATCACCACTGAGTCGCATTATGATCATGATTATCACAACTTGTTAATTTATCTTTTTTATGTTCATGTTTTTAACATAATGCCATCTTAAAGATAAGACTATGATCATTATCATTTTATGACAGTTCTCTGATGATCGATATCAGAGGACTGCTTGAAAATAAAATAAAATGAAGTAATAAAAATATCCAGTAGTCGTATGATACTGTTGATTTCAGGTGTAAAAATGGCATAAAAAACCTGTTAGGGGAGGTCACAACATATAGAAGAAAAGATAAACATCTCAGACTGTGCAGGTAGTTTATCTATGTGAAAGACAAAAAAAATACT
The DNA here is from genome assembly GCA_903066825.1 of Alfaro cultratus. Lineage (NCBI taxonomy): Eukaryota > Metazoa > Chordata > Actinopteri > Cyprinodontiformes > Poeciliidae > Alfaro > Alfaro cultratus. The sequence continues at coordinate 29,613 of CAEFZX010000464.1, read as the reverse complement.
TTTGGAAAATATCACTGAAGTATGACACTGTGTGACACAGCACTGCACATATAAAACATTCAAAAATGTGCTTCTGCAGCCAGATGGAATGTTTTTTGCTGTTGTTGTTGTTGTTGTTGTTGTTGTTGTTGTTGTTGTTGTTAAAATGTCTTCTTCTTTATTAATCCTAATCCTTATACCTTCTCTGACCATAAGTGAAACATATGAGCAGTCCAGTATGTAAGTAAAAAAATAATCCAGCTAGCTAACTGAAAATATGCAGACTTTAAGTATGACAGAAATCGAACCCTGTTTATACAAATGTACAAAAAACATGTGGGCGAACCCATCACAGTCAAATTTATTTTAGTATGTAAATACACAAAAACTCTATATTTTAGTTTCAGCACAATTTGGGCTTCAAACTCACAAAATGTCCATATTCACAAAATGTCCTGCAACAGTCATCAGAAATTGACGAAACTATCCAGAAACAATTTTGTTTTAATGTTCACTCTTTCAGCTTGTAGGTAAGGGAGAAAACTGCTTGCTTCTGTGAAGAAAGGCTTGAAGACCTTGAACTGATTGTTCATGATAACCCTGTAGTGGTGTGACTAAAATAAAATCAGAATCTCACAAAAGTATTTTCATAATATGTTCATTTATTCATAAAGCAGTTGTAAGAAAACAACAGTTGTCTTGCATCTTTGGAGGAACATGTATAAAACACCAATTTGAACTCTTAAGAATAGTTTGCTTAAAATAACACACTTAAAACAGGCATTCATGTAGAAATAGTCAGATGAGCTGCACTTGATGGCACATCAGTCTGCATGTTTGCAATGTGCTGTAGCTTGAGCTGTCTGTGGTGCCAATAATTTACCAGAATCCTGTTTTGGTCCTGTTCAACAGTATCAACAAATGTCCTGATTTTATGGCTGGCTATAAGCTTTCCAGAATCATTGCAGCTTCTTTTCTTCTTTATGTTGAAGTCCAACAACTAACACAGTCAGAAAACATTTTACAGACCAGCCACATTGGGGTGGTAGTCCATTTGTCAGAGTTTGTAGGGGTATATAGTCAGAGGTTTAGTCTGCTGAAGCTCTTTGAAGACAGAGGCTGGCAGTGAACGAGTACTCACTGGGGTGTAAACAGAACAACGAGGTGAAGGTGGGTACAAGTCGTCTTCCCACCTTATAACTCTTGCCCTTGTTCTGCTGGGTCCATTTTCAGTCTTAGTGCTTGGCCCGTTTAGAACACGGGGTTTGGCTTTTGGCACCCTGTAGAGGTAGACATCGTATTTTGTCAAAGGTCTTCCTGAAGATTTGAACTCAGTCTTCTTGCTGAGGTGGAGCTCCAAGTCGATGGTTACCTTGCAGCGCAGGAGGAGAATGGTTCAGTAAAGTAACACATTTACACAAATGCATGTGACTGATAAACAAACACAGCCTCTCCACCTTTTCTGGTACCTGTGACAAAGATACATCAAAAGCTTTAAAATAAATACAGTTTTTATTGCAGAAGCACAATCTCAGTTTGATAAATTCATAAAAATTCAATTGTTAAGACCAGAAAACCCAGGTGCCACAGTTATTGGTGCCCCTACCAATTCCTGTAAATGAAATGTTACCAAAATATTACATTTTCACTCTCCCTTTTTAAATTGATCAGTGTCATGACACTTTTAAACCTTTATCTTCTGTATTTGTTTTTATTTTTGCTAATTAATTTCTCAACTCAGTACTAAATTCTTTATCATGAGGAAATTGCAGGTAGTTTCTGTTGATATTTTGTTTTAGTGGGTCACATTTTAAACCTGCAGAGTCAATTTTACACTTGATTAAAAGCTGCCATGGCTCAATTTTCCAGCTGAGAGATGATGCTGAGTGTCAATTACTCTTCTGTGACATCTTCTACACTTACCAAAATAAAACTGAACAAATAAAAAAGAACACATGGCAACTTTGAGTCTATAAAGTAATAGAGCCTTGGGAGTCCAGTAGCACACATTTTCATATACTTGAATAGCAGAACAGATCATCTGATTAGTACCAAAACAAACATTTTTTGTATAATGTGGTCTAAATTCAAGCATTTAAGGTATTACAATTTACAATTTTAAGTCATGTAGCCACACATATAGTGCTTGATTGTCTGTTTACATGTTTCAGTAGGCTTAATTTGGTTGCAATGTGGGTCCAAAACACATAAAAAAAAAAATCTCTACAAAGACACTTTAGGCTTAGAATTACAGACATAGATGGAATAATATTAATAATAAAATCCTTATCTAAAAATATCAGGACATAATGTGGTCATCAGGAGCTTTATCATCTTTATCAGAGCGCAAATAATCTCTGCTGAAGTGAGCGTATAGTGTCACTTTCAGATTTTGGAAGTCATTGCCATCACTGCCCTACTACTAAACCAGTTAAACCAGTTACTTGCACACATGTAATACAGGAGGTTGGGAGAACTGGGGCTAGTCTGCCCTGAACTGGTAACGTATCACCAAATTTCCATCAGAATGGAAGCCAGAGCCTCCTGTTCTGATCAGCAGCATTCCTCAGAGCCTCATTAGTAAACTAGACGGTGCCAGACTGATTCATTTAGAATCACGTGGGAGTGAAGGTGGGGGTAGTTCCAGAAAAGAAAAATCCTCTCCAGCTGCCCCCTTCACTGCTTTATCTGGTTCCTTTTGGTTTCAATTTATGCCTTTTTTCCCCAAATCTGCAAAACACACCACACACACACACACACACACACACACACACACACACACACACACACACACACACACACACACACACACACACACACGCACACACACACACACACACACACACACACAGACCTGTTCCACCATAACTGTGGTTATTCAAAAACACACATCAATTTCATGCTGTACATTTTGGATTAATTCCCACACATGTATATTTTACATGCATGAATAAGTGTGTCTTTGAGTGTGTGTGTGTGTGTGTGTGTGTGTGCCTCCTGCGTGGAATACTATGTGCATTAGCCAATCACGACAGCTACTTGGGCATCCTTACGGCATCATTCCACCACACCGTCAGCCAATCACTGGCTGCTGCCGAATCCCAGGTCCCATCTGGCTCGACTCTAAGCATCAGAGAAAAATATAGTCTTCACACGCCTTCAACATGTCTGTTTCTTTTCCTGTTCCCCTCTTACATATTTCGGTCCAACACTGCATCTTTTGTTTTTGAAAATGGTGCTGTAATGGATAGGCATGGAAAAAAAACTAAAGTGAATGACACTTGAGGTCAATGTGGCAATTCAAGAGTCAACTGAGGGGAAAAATATATATAGCATACATTTGTTCATAACACTTCAGAAATGGGCATTTATATATTTGTTTACTTAAGTGCTGAGAAAACTGTCCCTTTGACATTTTGTCCTTTAATCCCTCCTGAAAAATGATTTGATCAGAGGTTGTAGTTTCTCACATTTACAAGAGTATACTGACCCAAAATGGACATCAGAACCAAGACAAAATTCAGGACATTCTGAACATTTCAGCACAGTTTTGAACCAGATAGATGCATTTTAAGATGTGGGTTCCTGTGAAAATATGTATTGTTCAAAAACAACAAAAGGTATAAAGAAAAAGTGATGTTAAATTTTCTGCTACAAAAGGAAAAGTCTTCCAGAAATATTTACTCTAAAAATATTGTTAATTCAGATTCTGTATAAACAAAAAAGAGACTTAGCTCTTGATTTTCTTGTTATGGGGAGAAAACCAGCTCACTTTAAATGAAATGTGGGAATGGAAATTCAGAATTTTCTGTCATTCAATGTCATTATCTTGATTTCTAAAAAAAAAACCATTTGGTTTACATGAGATAACATTTCTCAGAGAGACTAAAAACTAAAATGTAACCCGAGCCCGAGTCATGATGAGGGCAGTCGTATGTGATAAGCCGGATTAAGGCTGTCTGTGGAGATCGAATGATGCCATGTTGAGCCTGAAGTGGAGTTGAGAGCGGTTTTAATTCTCTGATAGCCTCCAGTATATTACTAGATGACACTAAAGCTCTGTGAGACTTTTAATCTGCTTGGTCGGTCTGTTTGTAATTGAGTGGCTCTGTGTGTCTGAAGGCACAGGACGAGAGAGGTTGTAGAGTTTGGATTTAAAATCATAGCTTCACACTGTGTTTCCATGGTGATGATGCCCCATGTCTAAAAATGCATAGAAGTACCTACTGATAGCTAAAAAGTGAAAGTGAAAACAAGAGGAGAGGGATGAAGAGTGTGAAAGCTTTGGAAGTTTTCTGTCAACTCAAATTAATTTCATTATTCAAGTTGATCCAAAAGTTTTCAGCTGAGGAAACCCGGCAGGTTTTATTGATCAGTGGCTTTCAGCATTCACTCCTGGACGAGGACGGTGCAGCAGCGGACAGTCGCTTGCATTGTGTTGTTGACTTTGCAGTAAGTGGATCATGCATTTAGAAACAGCAGAGAGGAAAGCTGCCCCTTTAACAGGAAGAAACTTTGCTCAGAGTGAGCAGCCATCTACCACAACTGACTGGGCGTTTGAAAATATACACCAAAAATCCCAAGAACTGATACCAGAGCACTTTATCGGACTTCACTTGGTTCATCTAGGAGAGAAAAAAGCTAAACAGATAAGCTCTAAGTTAGTTTTCAAGTTTATAGTATGAAGCTACTCCTGAAACCACTCTTTTGTTATCTTGGCTGTAGCCTGGTAAAAGCCAGGCCCTTATTCTACACTTTTCTTCGTACAGAGGGTTTGCACCCTTGGCTACTGAGAAACAATTGTTTGCTGGTGGTTTCGACTCTGTTGAAGTTATAAACTTTTACCCAATTGCTAACATTTGTCCTTGATGTATGTAATGCATCAGTTTGAGACGATAAAGCTTACCGGAAGTTGCATGCGCTGTAAACAACAGTCTTGATTGTGGGTTTTAATTCATCTTCATGTTTGAGAATGAATCATTGCTTTTGTCTACTACTATAGAGCACTCTACAGTAGGTTTCCTTTAAGAGTCTCTACATATTTGGCAGTGTTCATGTTACCATCTATGCAGACCAGCTGCTCAGTTCTGCAAAAAAAAACGTCCCCACAACCTGATCCTCCCACCACTATGCTTAACATGATGCAAAGTTTGGTGTGGATTCCCCATTAAACCAGAACATTTTATTTATTCTGGTCTGAAGCTCTCCAAGGGTTTGGCTAAAGTCTAGTGGGCTGCTATGTGTTATAGCTCCTGTTGTGAGAAGTGACTTCCATCTGGTCACACTAAAATAAAGACCTAATTGATGAAATTGATTAGCAATGATTGATGGTTATCCTGTTTTCACAAGGGGACACCGGAGTTCTGTCTATAAGTGGCCATTATATTCTTGGTCACCTCTATAACTCACTTCTTTTCCGACTTGTTGGTTGGTTTGTTTCGATATTTCATAATTTGTGATAAGATGTTTTGAAACACTTTTATAATATTCTAGATGAAAACTAAAAGACTAAAAGCACATAGGAATTCAGTCTTTCTCTGTTGCTTTCATAGACGACAGTGACGCCCTCATGCTGCCTCACTTCTCCATGTTAATAATATAATGCCCACTTGTTGCCATGGTTTCCTGTGGTACGTCTAGCGTCACTCATTTCAATTCAGTCAACTCTCTTTTAGTGTTGTTATGTGTGTATTTCAACATGTGCAGTCATGTCCCAGCTTCACAAATGTGTATTTTTGTGTGTATAGGAATAAAGAGGATGATAATCGCTGCTGTTGCTGTTTTTGAAACCAGCGTACTGCTGTTTGCTATTCTTTATTCATAAAAAGTCTTTTATTTTACCTTTTGGAGGCTGAAATGCTCTCTGAACCCCCTGTCTATTTATCTGAAGAAAAGGAAGGGCACCCGGACCTTCCCCCACCCTTCACCCATTACTCCTCCACCCTGGGAAGAATCCGCCACAATGTTGTTGTTCAAGCCGTTACTTTCACGCAGAACCAAAGGAGAAATCCAACAAAAGGCTTCAGGCACTGCGGCCTCAGCTGAGACACATTCATTAATGTTTATCAGCTCTGGAAGAATGTGCATGTGTTTGTGGGAACCAATTTGTGAGTTAAGGAGCATTTTTAGAGAAACAAGGATTGTCTTTGAAGTTGAAACATAAACTTGAAACTTAGCCTCTGGAACTTAGGGCAATGAAGGCAATTCAGCCTAAAATAGCTCTGACTCAAAATTACATGGTAATCTGGTGACCCTGGTGCTAAAACAATATACCTTTAAAAAATAATGTCCAAATAAAGAGCTGTTAAAGAAGAATTTATATAAAAATAACTTGAAGTTCTTGATGGCTGACCTCAGCTTATCTTGGATTTGAAACTTGAATGAACTCAGCCAGGATTTAGACTGAATTTGATTGTTTTTAAATCAACATTTAAGACTTGGCTTAGAATTTTTTTAATGTATTTTATTCCAAATCATGTTTAGACAACTACGCAAGTACAGCTAGACTCAAATCAAGTTGAAGAAGCATTTTATGGTTGATCAGTAAAAATTAGATCAAAAATACGAGGTTTACAAAATGAGACATAGGGGGAATTTTGATTGATCAGTCATATTTTTCACTTGAAATGACTGGAATTGGTACTCAGGTTCGTAACTCACGTCTATAAAAACTGTAATACACCTTATAATAGCTTTACAAGATTGCAAAACAGTGTCAGTCATAAATGTATGTTTCATCTAATTCTGTTTATACACCAAATGTGCACCTGAAATAGCTTTTATTTGCAAGCACAAGTGTGTCAGCCAGCGTGTATCCAGCTGGAAACAGTGAAAGCGTCTCCAGAGGCATGAAACATGCAGAAGCAGCAGACTGGTTCCTGGTGTTTCTTGTCATGATTTATGAGCAGTGAGGAGAATTTCTTGAAGAGTACAGACTTTGCCAATGGTAGATCTCACAATCACATCATCAGCTAACTGACCTTTTATTTTCATATTTTTCTGAGGGACTATCAGCACAGAGTTTGCATTAACATTGACATCAAAACTTTCTTAGGCTCAATTTGACTGGTTTTTTAAAACTTTCTGCTGTCTCAGTCTAAAATAATTCACCTTTTAGAGGACTGTTTTTATGGCACACTGCTCCAATTTTATTGGAATTGCTGGTCCATTTTGTAGTATTAAAAACATTAGTCCTATGAATGGATCTTAAGATTCTTAACCCACACAATGCATCTTCATTTTTACCCTTTCCATGTGAACTATGTGTCTTTACTGTGCATAATAAGCAGACTATAATAGTAGAGCCCTGACCTGGCATCACATTTACATTCTATATACAAAGAAAACTTCTGAAAAAAATGTTTTTCTATCACTTTGGTTTGTCATTGCTTAAGGCATTTCATTATTTGTGCCCAAAGTTACATTTACATGATATCTAACAGTCACAGGACTGCTAAAGAGACAGGTAGAGTTGAGCCCAATAATGTGCAAATCTGGGTTTTCTCTCGGTGCGCCACTTTCCTTCAACACTTATTTGGCTGCTCTATTTTGCCCTTATAGTGCTTTGCAAATCTAATTGTGCCACTTTCTCTCATTCTGTTGTATTACAATTAGACAATTCATTGCATTTGATTATGATTTTATGTGACAAACAAATATAAAAAAGTGTAAAACTGTTAAGTGAAAATAAAATTAGAATTTTCTTTCTATTTGATGTGTTCTTTTGTCTTCGTGATGCCAAACCTGAACAATATATATATATATATATATATATATATATACATTTTGCATTTAAGATAAAAAAACCTTTGTGTGTAAATATGTCCTACCCAAAACACCCAGTTGAGTTTATTTT